>CM035276.1:79867674-79885765 GCA_020226075.1 Hydropotes inermis | reverse complement strand
GCTCCGGGAGACGCAGCCTTCCGCGGGCCCTCGGGGCTCCGAGCGCGGTCCTCGCGCTCCGGGAGACGCAGCCTTCCGCGGGCCCTCGGGAGAGGCGAGCGCACCGCCTGGTGGCTGAGCCGCGATCAGGAGGGCCGCCCCGACGTGGTCGCTGCGCCGCGAGGGTAGCCCTGGAGCCAGCCTGCGGGTCCGGCGGGTGATCCTCGCTCCCCAAGCCCCACGCAGGCCCTGAGGGTCCGCAGCGCTCTCTCCCGTGGCTGGACAGACACATGGACTGGCAAACGGGCGGCACGGGGCAGACGCTTCCGGAAGGCTGAGCCAGCTCGTGGGGCGCAGCTCCGCGGAGGATCCCCACCCACGGCCGAGCCGAGGAGCCGGGCAGAAGGAAAGTCAGGGCGCGCGGCTGCCTCGCATCAGCCTTCGGTCGGGATGTCTGCTCTGAGTCTCCGCGGAAGCCACCCCACCTGGCGGAGGAGCACCGTCCTCCTGCGCGTCCGGGGCGTCTACCCCGAGTTTAAGTAGGGCGTTTCCGGGGAGCTCGTGGACAGGAGGCCGCCTGCGGTCGGACGCTAACCCGTCCAGCTAACCCGTTCGCGGTGGACGCGAGGGTCCCGAGTGCTCCTGTGGAGAGTGGGGGCTAGTGAGCCCCGAGTTGGCTCTGCCCCGGGGCGCCGCTGCTGTCGGCCAGAGGATGACCGCGATCCCACCAGGAGAGCGTGGGCCGACCCCCACCCTAATGAACCGACGCGCCCGGGCTCCAGATGCAGCATCCATGTCCCCCACCATCCTGAAGCGGACAAGCAGTTCATCAGACAGAGTCTTCCTTAGCCCGGGGAATAGAGGCACGGAAGCGCCTCCTCTCCCCTCTCGTGGGCTTATGTGGTGCGACCGCTGTCCTCCCCACGTTGCGCAGTTTACCTGTGAACGCACGGCTCTTCGTGTCTCCACGTTTGCCCGCGTCTTCCCTTCTCCGCTCTAGGCCCCGCATAGCCTCCTTTTCATCTTGTGCCCCACGGCTTCCCACCGCATTCCTCACAGTTCCCATGGATGCCTCTCCCGTCCAGAAGCTCCTCGGGTGACAGCTGATCAGGCCATGAGCGCTGGGGTGAGGTCCCGCAGAAGCCTGCCCTCTGGTTGTTCCTGGTGCCACCCGGTCCTCCAGCCACACACGTCCATCCCATGAGCTTCCACTAACCGCGAAAACCCGGCCCAGCCCTACACTCTCGTCTCATGTCTGGTTTTCCTGTAACTAGCTCTCTCTCCTCACTTGCTCATCATAGGAGCCTCTGATACAAAGCCTAAGATCCTTCTTTGCCCACACTTTTCCTTCTGTGGTTCCTGCCCACAGCACTTTGCCACATTCCAGCATTTGCTCATGCTGCTCCCAGCTGTTTGAAAGCCTCCAATTTCAGAGAATGGAATTGCATAATTGATGCAAATTAAACATCCTCCTCCATGGAACATTCATCTGTAAAGTCCAAGGAGTAGCCTTCCAGTTATTTTTGCACATTACCTTCCTCCATCCAGTAAAACCCTTTGTCAGAATGAGATGATGGAGTTTATTTTTTGTTTCTAGCAAAGGAAGCCATCTAGGTTGAAACCTCTGACGACACCCCAACTCAGGAGAGAAAGTTAGGCAGGACCACAGCTTCAGTCTGAGGATCCATAAGATTCTGTCCTAGCACAGACTCAAAATATTCCCTTATCATTTCATTTCCTTTTATACCAACTGAAATCAGATTTGCTATTGGAGGAAAACTCACCAGATTATAAAATTATACTTAAAAGTACTAGGAAAAGTGTGTCTTATTTTATGGGACAAGGTGTACCTCACATCATGGTCTAAATAGTCTCCCCATCTGGGGGCCAAATGTAAAGGAATACAAGCTTTTCAACTTACAGAAAATGAGCTGAACCCAAGCTGCTCCATTGAAAAAGTCAGCCGTCATGAGCATGATAACTTTAACTGTGATCCACAGACTAAGAGAAAGGCAACCACCTACTCAGGCTGGTGGTGGTGTGGCTGTTTAGTCTCTAAATCATGTCCAACTCTGTGATTCCATGGAATGTGGCATTCCCTGCCGCATTTGCTCAAACTCATGTCGATTGAGTTGGTGATGCCATCCAACCATCTCATCCTCTGTCATCCCCTTCGCCTCCTGCCCTCAATCTTTCCCAGCATCAGGGTCTTTTCAAATGAGTCAGCTCTTCGCATCAGGTGGCCATTAGAGCTTCAGCTTCAGCATCAGTCCTTCCAGTGAATATTCAGGGTTGATTTCCTCTAGGATGGACTGGTTTGATCTCCAAGAGACTCTCAAGATTCTTCTCCAACACCACAGTTCAAAAGCATCAATTCTTCAGCGCTCAGCTTTCTTTATGATCCAACTCTCACATCTGTATGTGATTACTGGAAAAATCATAGCTTTGAATGTACATGTACCTTTGTTGGCTTGTGATAACCTTGAATTTAGATTTTAACTCAGATTCCAAATGGTGACATCATCATTGCTTTTACACACAAGTGGTTGAGAAAATAAATCCGTGGGACAAATTCTAATTCCTTGTCTATTTTAACTTTTCAGTTTCAGCACTGACCTCAGTAATAAGAGGCATTGCAAGGGCTGGAGAGGCCTCTGCCCCTCCTTCAGACACACAGGCAGTCCATCAGCTGGTGAAAAGCCACGGTCAGAGCACGGTGGGTGTTGCCTTGAATCGAGTCTCCGGCCACTGGCTCATCGGTGGGGAAGCCATCCATGCAGATGACCAGCAGCCTGGCTTAGGCCGACTGCTCACCTCAGTGGTCCCCAAAGACCCACCCAGCAGCCTCCTTTTCACACCTGCCACAAGCGTTCTCCTCGATCGCAGATGAAGTCACTAAATGTAGCTGAATGTAGAGCAGACCCCTGACTCTGTCTCCAGCACTGAAAGCAGCAGATCAGCTAAGAATTCCAACTTCAGTGAAGAAGCCAGCACTGCGTTCTAAGGAAAACGTCCTAAGTGTCTAGGCTGAGAACACTGGGCTTCAGGTCTCGTCTTCGTCTGAAGGAAGTGTCCAGGAGAGAACGTCCAGTGTCACCTCCAGCACCGGGAGGCTGTGGCTGGTGCTCCGAGGACAGCCCACTCGGGGCCAAACTTAGAGGATGTCTCTCCTCCTGACCTCAGATAACAGAACCACCCCGTGAGGAGCACAGGGAAGGGATTTCAAGGGCTGAAGCTAGACAGTGGGTTATAAAAGCACCTTTCAGCTCAGACATTAGAGACTACGGCTGGCTACTGAAAGCCTCCTGATGAGGAGAGGTGAGAACCCACCATGCTCTCTATGTGAGGGAGACGGACAAACCTTCGGCAAGCCAACTGTGCGGAGGAAATAGTCTGCGCTGAGTGGCTCAGTTACCACTAAGGGTGGCCTGACTTGGTGCACTTAACACCGGTCACCAGGGAAGAGGCATCTCACCACTGGCTTCTCCATTTCTATCAGTCCCTTAGGATCCACCATGCTATGCCACCAGTCTAGTTCCATGATTTCTGCCGGGTAAAACGATCACAACACACCCCCTGGAGTGGGCCTGGGGGGAGGACGGCTCACTGCTGACCTGTGCGGACGTCAGGTGACCCTGCAGGACCTGGGTCCCTGGAGCCCAGACCAGCACCGAGGCCCGGGTGACTTGTCTGACGTCAGCTGAAAGCAGCCTCCCAACCGAGGCATCTGAAAATGGTTAGCCGGGTGGAAAGAAGCGCAACTTCCGGGGTCCTGATCCATTCACGTGCTTTAAGCGGAAACGGAACCTCACGCTCTAACACGCACAGATCGTCGGCGCTTGTTGAGCGGGCGCTGCTCCTCCTGTTTTTGGGTCGCACATGAATCCTAGACTCGGGAGGCCAGCCGGAGGGCCGCGCCCCCCGCCAGGCCGGGCAGACACACCCCTGCGGCTCTGCTCTCAGGAACAGCTTCCCACCCCTCGGTGCCAAAGACTCCAGTTTGGGGAGTTTCCGATTTTAGGCTAAAAGCTGGAGAACAGAAGGTGAAAGGCAGAATTTCCTAGGAAGTGTGCTGAAGGCAGACTGGGGTGCGGACACTGCCCTGTGGAGAGCCTGGCTCGGTCCAGCCATGTCCACCGCAGGCGCACTGGGACGTCAGGGCCCTTTTCACAGTGACCCCTCCCGCCGCTTCTCAGCTACCGAGATTTGGTCCCCAGACAGCTGCAAATTTGGCTTCAGTTACACACTATTTTGGCTCCTGTTAAAAGTCAAATTTCCCTCCCCCTGAGAAAAATAATGCGTTAGTTTGATAGATTTTTTTTCAGAATCTTTCTGTGAGGTAGACTATCTCAGGGAAAAGGGAAAATAAAGTCTGGGTCCCTAAGCCTGGGGAGTGAAGGTTAGGAGGAGAGGCCATGGTCCCCCCCCAAGGATGAAACAGAGCAACCGTGAGAGGGGTGCACAGGCCTCAGTGGGAGGCCCCCTTCCCCGGGCGAGCATCGCCGGAGAACCCCCTCTGTGTTTCCGCTGGTTCCCGGGCAGCCTTCAAACCTGCCTCCTGCACAGCCGAAGTCTCCTCCACTGCCTGGTTCTCTCGGACGGGACCCCAAGTCCGCCGAGCCCCCCAGGGCACCTCTTCTGTGTCTCTCCCGTGGTCACGATCTCTAGGCGGGAATGTTCCCAATCACCTCACACCCCGGCCGGAACCCACTGCTGCGGAGCAGAGACGGGGTATCGCGTGAATCCTGTCCTGAGTTTGTTGATAAAACTGGTGGCTGGAAGCACTGACAAGTTTTGGCAGTCAAAACAGTAATTATTAACTTTACCGTTAGGTACTTGGCCAATGTCATTGATGACCTCATGTGTATGATCACCTCCACTAAAGGATAAAGGCTGCCTCAGCATGCGGCGTGTTCTTGGGGAGACAACAACCTGAGTGAACTCGTGAGGCATCGCAGGAGTGGGTTTGGGAAGAGGAGCAGCCACCATCCCTGGAGTCAGCCCAGGGAGACAGGACAGCCTCGGGCTTCAGGCCCCGGCTCCTCTGCATCTCCTGTTCCTGCCGTGTTTGATGACGGGCAGCCACTTCTCTGCAGCTCCTAGGGGCCGGGGTGCGGTCACTCACGCTGGTCCAGCTCGGGGCACGGGCACACAGTGGCGGAGGGTCCCCGGCCGGCCAGGACGTGGGCTCCTCTGCATCTCCTGTTCCTGCCGTGTTTGATGACGGGCAGCCACTTCTCTGTGGCTCCTGGGAGGCGGGGTGCAGTCACTCACGCCAGTCTAGCTCGGGGCGTGGGCACGCAGTGGCGGAGGGTCCCCGGTTGGCCAGGACGTGGCGCCGCATGCTGGGTGGCCTCACGTGGCAGAAGCTGATGGTCTCAGCACGGAGGCAGAGTCCAGAATCAAAGGGGGTGTCCTCCTTCCTGTCCACTGCCTGCTCCGCGACGGCCACGTGGTCATCTTCTCCTGTCCTCGATCATCTTCCTTCTCTGAGTATCTGTCTCTGTGCCCACACTTCCCCTTTTCACAGCAGCACCAGTCACGGCTATCTCTGCAGCAGCCCCACCTCCAAACAAGGTCCCAGTCACAGGCACCAGGAGTCAGAACGCAGGCGTCTCTTCTGGGGACACAGTTCAGTCCATGACAGTGAGCTCCCCAGCCTGCACCAATGACACTCCTCCTCCCATCCCCCTGTGTAAGATTGCATCAGGTGTTCTCAAACCTTTGACCCCAGAGTCTTTTGTCCTAATCTCTGGAAAACACAAAGAGCTCTTGTGTCTGTGGATTGTATCTATTGATGTTTACCATGCTAGAAATTAAAATAGGGATGTGTTTGCATCAATTAATTACTTTAATCCATTTAAAAATAACTACAATAAATCCTTCGCTAGTGGTAAAGAACATACCTGCCAATGAAGGAAACATGAGAGACGCAAGTTCGATCTCTGGGTCGAGAAGATCCCCTGGAGAGGGAAATGACACCCACTCCAGTATTTTTGTCTGGAGAATCTCATGAACAAAGGAGCCTGGCGGGCTACAGTCCATGGGGTGGCAAAAAGCAGAACACAATTGGAACACACACACACACACAATAAACCCAATGCACATTCATACAAACAACATTTTTATGAAAATGGTATATTTTCCCAAAAATAATCAGTGGGAAGAGTAGCACTGGTCTACATTTTTGCAAATCTCTCTGAAGTCTTGGCTGAAGAGGACAGCTGGGTTCCCGTCTTTCTGTATTCAGGCTGCTGCTGTGTGCTATTTGGTTGAATCATGTGAAGGAAATTCAGCCTCGTGCAGATGTGTTGTTGGGGAAGCGAGGAGTGTTTGAATAGCTTTTCAGAGAACTGCGGGTGTGCTTCATGGCTCCACCAGTACTCAGCCGTGCTTAGTTATGAAACCTGAAGCCGTATCAGTAAACTCTTCCTCTATTGCTGTAACATCCGTTGGTCTGTTTTGCCCTCTGAATGCAGGATTTTGTATCTTGAGTGCCACTGTTTGGAAATTATTGATGCCCTAGAGTTACGCAGATCTTCCAAAGGCTGGCACATTTTACTAGACAATATATTTAAAACCCACCACAATCCTCAGTGGAAAAGTCTTCAAGTACCGGAACATCTGAGGCTCTCAGTGTCGGCTATCAGTTTTCCAAAGTTCTAATTTTCACCTGAACATTCAGGTTTTCTTATTGACAATAAATGCTGCCAGTTATTTTCTTTGAAGTGATGTTTTGAGAAAACGTCTGCCTAATGCCCACGTCTGCAGAAGTATTGTTTCCCATTAAACATCCCTTCAGGCAAAAATGAGGCTCTATCAAGAAAAGCGGGTGGTTTGGGCTGCAAACTGAGTTTCCCCTGAGACAAATGTGGCCCTTCAGAGGGGCTTCATACCCACCCCAGCTTTGTCACATGGGCACTGAAAAGACGTGGGAGAAGGGTCAAGGGTTAGTAAAATGCACCCTCTTTACTGCTCTGTCCAGAACATTCTTGAGAGGACTGGGCTTTCTTCCCTGCACGGGCAAGGTGCCCAGGGAGGCAAGGCCGCTCTCGAGTGACGATGCCCTGCAGGTTCACCACCGCCAGCCGAACTGTGGATGTGGGGAGGACACCTGGCGTCATCTTCCTTTTCTGTGGCTCGCAGCAACTCGCCAGGCTGGGCACCTTCATCAGCGCACACGTGCTGTTTCATGTCCATCACACCCCTTTTGCCTTATAATGTGATGTGAGCTCATCACACCCGGGCCTACCCCGCTCCATTACAAGGTGAGCCCTGCAGGGAGGGCGAGGGACCCCCGTCCTGATCGAGAACTCCAGCCCTTGACTGAGCGCGGGCATCAGGACCAGTAAGAGAACTGCATGGCCCAGGGCAGGGCCCCTCGCGTAAGGGCAGGTCACGGGGCCAGGGTGGACCACTGAGCACCAGCCAAGAGGCTGGCCCTGACTGGTGCAAATGGTTCCGATTCTGGACACTCTGTCAGCTCTGGGAGACCCCAGGCCTCTACAGACCGTACTTGGAGCCCGCAGGGTACAGGCATCTCGACCACTGCCCGTGGGGATGTTTGTCTGACCCTCATCATGCAGGCAGCCTGACAGTTTTCCAGCGGGAGTGTTTCCTTCCTATTTTTCCCTATGGTTTAGAACAGTTTCCCCCAAGGCCGCGTGCACACACACACTTCTATAAATAGAGTCTGGACACCTGTCTCCTGCCAGCATTCCCGCTCTCGGGACCAGTCACCTCCTTGGGACCGTAACTGCTGTGCTGACTGGGGGCATTTTCATGTGAGATGGCCCTAGGAAACCCACATGACTCCCGGGCAGGAAGTCATTCCACCTTCAGGACCGAAGCCAGCTCTGCCCCCAGGATCCCCAAGCTCTGAGCAGCAGTGAGTCCCCTCCCGGCGGCCCGAGTCCCCGCCACCACCGGTTTATGCCGAGGGTCTGGGGGCCTCCTCGTCTTCTAAGGGAAGGAGCTTGTTTTCTGCAGTGAAACCTGGATCCTCACATTGATTCCAGCGCACCCAGGGTTCTCTGGGCTTCTTAAGTGCTGCATTCAGCGATGCTGTGGGACTCAACTTGCTGAGTTTCTAGGCTTTCTCTGGCTCACCTGAAGCTGGTGGGAGGTACGGCCAGCCCTTGAGAGCTGCCTGCTTCTGCCCACGGAGGTGTGATCTAGGCACTGCTGTTAGGTCCTGGGGTCGAACCTTCAAAAATGCGATTCTGGGGCTTCTTTTCCAGAGTTCATGTAATTTTTAAACAAGGGCTATTTTTGCCTGGAAGTCTGAAAAGTCCTTGTACAGCCAGCATTCTCACTGTGGCCACATATGCACTGCAGCCTCCGGGAAGAGCAGCGAAGGGGATCTGGGCCAAATCCTCCCTGGCCGTGTGCTGGCCCTGGCTCCCCTCACAGCTCCTGCTGCAGTGGACGGTCCCTCCGCCTGTACCGCCGGGTCACTGTCCCGCCACAGGCCCCCCGCCGGGCCTCTGCCGCCCTTTCTGCAGCATTTGTGGAGAACACACACACTGTTCCGGCCACTAGGGCGGCATCTGTGAAGAGTCAGAGAAATGCCTGCCTCCCGGGGACGAACTTCCAAGGGCAAGACATGGAAGGAAAACTGAGAAAGCCAGAGGTCTGTTAGAAAGTCCTTCGGGAACAGTGGCCCAGGCTGCAGCACTCAGGACGAGCAGGGTGCCGGGGTCCCACTGGGAGGTGTCTTTGAACAAGGGCAGGAGCGGGGAGGGAGTGAGCCCAGGGTGTCTGCAGAGAGCAGGTGCAGAGGGCAGGGGGCGCCCGCTCGGCCCGGGGGAGCGGGAGCAGCGTGGGGGCGCAGCGGTGTGTGAGCTGGGGTCCGTGGGCCCGGGGAGCCCCCTGCGTCAGCTTCACACTGGCGTGGGGGGTCCCCTCACGTCCTGCCTGACCTCCTCCTTCCTTCCACCGTCCTGGATGCTTCTCGACAGCCTCCACAGGCGGTTCTCCTTCCTGGAATCTTCTAGTTCTTTTGGGGCTCCCGCCCATGTCACCGCTTCAGGACGAACTTTCCTGCGCTCACTGCCTGCCCTGCAGGGCCCCAGCCCAACACAGTCTGTTCACACTTGCTGGAGGATGGGTGGACTGGTGCATGTGATGAATGTGAAGGTTTGGGCAATGTCTGCGTTCCTTGCTAGACTCTAAGCTCTACAGAGGGAGGGTCACTCCCCATCCACCCCGGGGCCTCCAGAAGGTGGGGTTCCAGGGGTTCAGCCTGGAAATGAGGTGGGACTAACCTGTGCTGACCGAGCCCATGTTGGCTGAGGGTGGGCTCCACACACGAAGAGCCTCACGTCGGGCACCGGTCAGTTGGATTGGAAAATGGGGTGAAGTTGGGCTTTAAACATGCTTCCCTGTTAGGGGCTGAGAGGGGCCTCAACAGGGAAATGTCCTCCCCTGTCACAGTAGCGTCAGAGTCAGCGCTTCCATCGCAACAGGTAGGGGCCAGGGGCAACCGCAGCCTCGGTGGCCAGATGCCTGATGTTGCACTGAAACGCCTCCCAGAAGCCGCTTGAAGGAGGTCAGGGTGGCTCCCCAAGAAGCCAGCCTTTGTCCCCGTGAGTTCTGCCGCGGCGGAAGCGCAGTCCTGAGATCCACATTCCGACCCCTCAGCGCTTAACCGCTTCCGAGTTCAGAGCTTCAGACCTGCTCTCGCCGCCTCTCGCCCTGGAACGCCCCTCTCTGCGGCGGAGCCGACCGTGGTCTCCGAGCTCCCTAACTCCCTCCTACCCTGGGCTGTTACAGGTCGTGAGCAGGTCCGCAAACCTCTAAGAGCTGCTAATTACGTATGACCGGGAATACCTACAGCATTTGTGCTCTATTTCTACCTACAAATTACATGCGAAGACACCACTGCACATCAACGCCTGCCACGGTGGCTCGAGCGAAGTGACTGAAGAGCGCGTGCCGGCCGCACATCTCAGAAAGCGCCCGGACTCGCATCCGCATCGCAGCCCCACGCACAGCGCTGTCCCATTACTGTTCCTGGGGCAATGGCCTTTCCCCTTCTTTACCCACAGGGGCCTGGTTTCATGGTGGTTAAGAATGCGCCTTCCAGTGCAGGAAATGCAGGAGACGCTGGTTCAGCTCCTGGGTCAGGAAGAGCCCCTGGAGAAGGAAACGGCCACCCACTGCAGTCCTCTTGCCTGGAAAGTCCCACGGACGGAGGAGCCGGGTGGGCCACAGTCTCTGGGGCAGCACAGACCAGACAGGACTGAGCGGCTGGCACGCAGGCCTGGTTGCCGGCCTGCCTGGGCTGCAGTGGGGCTCCCAGGGAGACATACCTGCCGGCTGGTTTCCCGCCTCATTCCCAGCACTGAAAACTCATGAAAATAGGTGGGACGAATGGATTGCCAAACACATAGAATGCTATCATGTTCTACAGATTTGTCTTTAATTCACACAGCTGTAAACTCCCAACATGAGTGATTGAACTATATGTCAGAGAGGCAGGTAAATATCAAGAAACTATCTCTAAGACTAGTTTTGTGGTGTGTGTGTGAATAATGAGCACCATAAAATGAGATTATGGAAAGGGATATGTGGCTTTAAATGCACACATTTCTTTCTAGAAGGTACTTAAGGAAATCAACGTGTTAATATATTAAGGATCATTCCCTAGACTTCTGCTTGTTTTTAGCAAATGAGAGACCATTTCGGAGCATGTGGTGTGTACCTCATAAGTGTTATTCATGAGTGGTAGTTCTTTAAAAAGGATGTGATCACAGCAAGTGATGTAAATAAATAATCGAAAAATTATTAGATGAGGGTGGAGAGACACTTCTCCCACGCAAAGGAATGCGAAACAATTTGTGGAATTTATGCGACTATTTCGCCCTCTTCTACCTCAGCCTGGACTGTGCAGGGCGGCTTCCATCCCAGGAGGACCGACAACTACATGGAAAAATGAACTTAGCAGAGACAGCTGACCAGCACCCTCAGGCAGTGGGCGAGGGCGCCACCCACAGGGAGGTCAGATGGACAGACTCCACCCGACATGACGGAGGCCAGTCGGAGGGACCTGGGGGACGGCTGCAGGGTCCACCCTTGAGGGTAGATGACGGGGGGCTTGGGGAGGGCTAGGCTGGGACGACAGACCCCATGAGTCCCAGACGCTGCCCAGCTCTGGGGCCATGGGTGGCCTTCACAGAGTCCAGCCCACATTCCAACCTTGACCACCCATGCTGGTCTTTCAGAAGTTTAAACCCGTTGATTTTGCAGATGGAAGATGAGACCTAATCTTTTTAAATGAGAAAAAAAAATCACGCTTTCTTACATTCTGGACCATTTACCTTCAAAAAATCACACACCAAGATGATATTAAAAGCAAGAGTTGTTTCACACTCAAAGACGTGCAGAATGACCTGTTATGTATAATTGGTTCCAACCATCCCTCCCGTGACAAGTTTTTACAAGCCGCCTGAATGCACTTAGGGTATAAAGAGAAAAGATTAAGCAACAATCACGCTTTATGTGGATGTGAGCGGAGTCCCTTCAGCGTCTTCACTGAGACGGGCCCATGAAGAAATATGAACACACACGGAGCAAACCCCAGCCTTCACCTCTCCGCCTCAGGTCGCCTTGACTAAGACCTTTCCGGGATTTCAGAATCACCTCGCTGTGCAGAGAACCCACGGCAAGAGGGTTTAAACACCGTTATTTTTCTCCATGTACTGGACCTCACATATTAATATTCAGGCCAGGAGCAGTTTAAAATTGCACAGAACAGGCACGCTCGCCAATAGCTCAGTGGGAGGCTGAGTGTGAGTAGCTGCCAATCAGCAGGCTGGGGCCATTGTGAGCCCAGACAGCCCTGACAACACCCTCCCGGGTCCCCATCACTGCCCTTGTTTGGCGGGGCCTGGGGGAAGCGGGTGGAGGTGGAGGGGGAGGCTGGGACCCAAACACGAGCCGAGGTGGGGCCGAGGCCCGGGGCCAGGCGGGGAGGGAGACTGGGGGCTGCAGCGGGAGGTCCTGGAGGCCCCGCAGCCCCTGGGCAGGCGCTGCGCCCTTCGGCAGCTCCTGGGGGTCCGTGGGGGACGAGGGGCCTGGGCCCCCGCAAGCAGGGCGGCCCCGCACAGGCCGGTGTGCCCTGCGGGGTCGGCCCGCAGACGGGCCTGCTCTTCTGGGGCCGCATGTCTCCCGCTCTGGTCTTTGCAGTCAGCGGACCCCAGGCAAGCCCGCGGAGGCTGGCCTCTGGTTCGGGCAGGCGCGCTGGGGGTCGGGCTTCCCAGGCAGTTTTCCTTACAAACGTGCGTTGCCCGACTTCGCCTGAAAAGAATCGACAGGACGGGAGGCTGCAGCAGCGGCCCCGTCTGCGGGCGCAGGGCACACGATCGATCTCAGTGCCCACAGCGGCGAGGGGCGCAGCGCGTCCTGCCGACCCCACGGAGCCACTTGCCTGTGTGTTTCCACCCCGAACAGAGGCGTCTGACCACAGACAGCACCGGTCCTGCCTGCGGTCAGCGTCTACCAAAAATGACACCCATGGTCCGGGCCGCCACCCCGGGGAGACGCCCCATCGCCAGAGGAGCCGGGGAGGGGGAGGAGCGTGGGGAGACTGGAGGGGCGGGTGGCGGGGGACCCCGGCTCTGAGCAGGGCGGCGGTGGGGGGTGTTCAGGATGAGCGAAGCTGAGACCTGGCGGGGTGGAGGGAGCCAGGCACCAGGACGCTGAGGACACGATGCGAACCTGTGATAAGGAAGATGATGATGCACCAGAGTCCTGCTTTTCCCTCCGCATGAACGCAGGAAGGAGCTCGTCTCCCTGGGCGCTGGTGGGGAAGAAGCGCGTGAGGCTTTGGGAAGCCCCCGGGGGGTGGGGTTGTGACCTGCCCCCCAGACAACAGCAACAACTGAGATGCTGCTTGTCCTGGAGGCGGCCTCTTTACTAGGTGGCCAGCGTTCAGCTTGGGCGTGCAGGCCTGGACGGGGCTGGGGGCGGGTAACAGTGTCCAGGAGGCCCCACGTGGCCCAGCCCTGTCCTTTGATGGCCTCAGTCACCCAGTGGACAAGCACATCTGGAAGACCCCGCACAGGATGGAAGGAGGCGAGGCAAACAAAGTCCCTTCCCCTCGGGGCTTCCATCTCAGGGCCAGGCTGGCCAGTCTGGCAGCCATAAGCCAGGGCCTGGAACTGGAAATAATTACATTCCAATTACATTAAAAGTCCACCCCCCATCACCAGCTCATTTGCCGGCAGGTGACACAGCAAGCAGTGCAGAGAGAACAGTCTGCAGTCCCAGGAAGTCCTCTCAACGGGGCCGTTCTGAGTGAGAGAGAGAGAGAGAGAGAGAGAGAGTGTGTGTGTGTGTGTGTGTGAGCACGTAGGTGTAGCTGTGACCTGTGTTACTCTGCATGTCTGTGCATGTATGTGTGGACGAGGAGAAGGGCGGTTGGCAAGCTTGTGTGTGACGTGGGTTGAGCAGAGAGAAGAAAGAACAGCAGCTGTCTTTCGAGGCGCAGAAAGTGGAATGTAATTTAGCCACAGACGCTGTGGTCTGGACCGCCCTCCCAGCCCGGTCACACGAGCGCAGAGGGGCTCGCTGTACTTTTCAAACATTCGTGTCAGGTCCGGGCAGGTAGCCCCCTTGAGCCAGAGCTGCTGTGGAGGCTGAGGTTCACAGGGAACAGCCACTCGGCTGGGCGCCGGGCTCGCAGGTTTGGGCTCTCCCGCATCGGGGGTAGGGCCTCCTCCTCGGGGATGCCCTCTGACCTCACTTGTCCTCAGGATCCTGAACGAGCCCTGCTGGCCTCGGCCAGGGCCTCGGGCAGGCTCCCTGGTTTCCCAGCTGCTTCCTTGTCTTGCAGGGCTGAACAGCACCAAAGCCGATCTGCATCTTACGCTCATCCTGGGATCTAAAGTAACAACTTCACATACTCGTGACACCTCCAGAACAAGAAATTCGTCGCCTCTGTTTTTATCAGATACTTACTAATTAATCTAGCTACAAACGCAGCGCAGTCGCTGCATCCGGAGACAGGGACAGAGCTGCCTGTCCCACCTGCCAGCTGGCAGTTTACCAACGCAGCTCAACTTTCTGCAACATGGGAAACAATCGAGAAATCTCCACGCTCTGCAAACGGTTCTCACCCCCTGCCCCCAGGCGAGCCACTTGCTGTGATCACTTTATTGTTAAGTTCCAACCAAACACACACATACAAGCACCCCCAAATTACACACATGGGCACCCGCACCCAGACACACACGTTGCCACAGGAAAAAGTACAGTTTCGTTTGCAGAATGCCATCTATTCATCACTTTTATGCCTCAGATGCGGCTCTGGGAGAACTCATCTGCACGAACAGAACAGACAATGAGTCTAAGATAATAATCCTGGGGAAAGAGGCGCAGACCTTCCCAACGCTTCCTGCTCCCTCTCCGCCTCTCTCCGCCCCCAGCACATGCTGCTGGTCCCTCTTGCTTTGGCGTTAAATTGTGTTTGTTCTTCTGCGTTTGCCTCTAAGGCTGTGCACGTGTCTTGTCCTCCTATGGGGACTGCACGTGGTGCAGACTTCAGTTCCCTGCTGGGGCCTTGTGTCTGCTCAGGAGCCAGTAGGACTCGGTTCAGCTCCTGACTTTGCCACTAAGTTCTGTGTGACCGTCAGAAAATTATTTTGCCTCCTGGAACCTCAGCTTCCTCATCTGTTGATCAGGGATGATGGTAATGCTGATGGAGATCTAGATTTGACAAGGACTAAATGAGCTGACAGATGGAAAGAAAGAATAATCCTTGGCACAGTAATTCTGCAATAAATTATGCTTATTACTATTAGGATGGAAACTTGATCTTCCACTTTTTGTATCATTAACATTAGCAGTTGCACTGAATTTATATCAGATTGCTTTAAAATTGTTTTTATTTAGCTTTGAGCATGCTACCTATTTTTACTTGATGTGGTAATCAACCTGAACACTAAACTACCTTTCCCGCTTCTGACTCCATAAACACCCCATGTTTCAAACACACCAAACTGGAGGTTCACACATTGACACAGGCTTTTCTCTCCACCTGAAAAGACTTTCCAAGCCTTCCTTGCTTCAAAATGCCTTTGTCTTTCTTTGCCTTCCAGTTCAAATCGCCTTCCTTGGGGAAATACTCTCTGGGGAGCTCGTGCAGAAGGGAGTGTTCCTTCTGAAACATTCTAGAATGTGTTCAAGCTGTTCTGACACCACAGATCACACACACGTCACGTGTGTATCATCCCAATGCACATGTATCTCCCAGGCAGCTCATCTGGGTAAGAATGCTGTCATGCAGGAGATCCCGGTTTGATTCCTGGGTCAGAAAGTTCCCCTGCAGAAGGGATAGGCTACCTGCTCAAGTATTCTTGGGTTTCCCTGGTGGCTCAGATGATAAAGAATCTGCAAAGCAAGAACCTGGGTTTGATCTCTGGGTCTGGAAGATCCCCTGAGAGGGCATGGAAATCCACTCCATTGTTCTTGCCTGGAGAATCCCTAGGGACAGATGAGCCTGGTGGGCTACAGTCTACGGAGTTACAAAGAGTTGGATCGGACTGAATGACTAAGCGCAGCACTCCCCTTGATTGGGAACCCCTGAACCTAGAACCATGCGGCTGTCCTGGAGGACGTCTAGGAAATGTTCTGAATGACTGGTGTGGAAAAGCAAAGCTCAGAGCAAGCACAGCCATTGCTGACTGCTGAGACACGAGGTGGTCAGTCAGCCCGGGAAAGACCAGGCTTCTAGCTGCTCCCAGCCCTGCCTCCTAGTGCCTAGCCACACCCTGGGTGGTATCTGCCAGCTCTCCAAACACAACATGCCATATAACACAGTCATTACCTAGGTATCTATAGATTTCCAGGGACATGCAGAGGGTCTGGGTCTGCAAGTCCCCTGCATGCACAGAACATGTGGCCGGGTCAGAATCTGTCAACTGCTGACAATGAAGTTAAGGAAAACCGTTTTCGAGCAGGAGGAATTGACCACCTGCAGAGGGGACGCGTCTCAAGGGCTTGCAGTGGGGTTGTTTGCCGGCTTATTTATCTCAAAGCATCCTGGGTATCTTGGCTTCGGACCCTCTGCTTAGTACAGAGACGAGGATGGGGCCAGCATGGGGCCGGGGGTGGTCTAGCTCCTCCCTCGTGGAGACCAGTCTGTGGAGAAGTTGACAGAGATCTTCAGTTCCTTCTCTGCATTTCTGGGCCCAACACATTCTGAAAACCAAAGTCTCTCCCCTGCTGTGGTTCACTGGTGGCAGGCAAAAGCCACCAGCTCACGTGGCAGCACGGCCTTTAGCCATGTGGGGCTGTTTAAGGTCCTTACCTACTAAGTGTGAAGAGCAATATTTTTAAAGTAGAAAGATTAATGTGCTTGATTACAAAGTGATGCCCAGAGGCTGTGCTATATGAAGATGTCAGTCGCTCAGTTGTGGCTGGCTCTTTGCAACCCCGTGGACTGTAGCCTTCCAGGTTCCTCTGTCCATGGGCTTCTCCACATAAGAATACTGGTGTGGGTAGCCATTCCTTTCTCCAGGGGATCTTCCCCACCCAAGGATCGAACCCAGGTCTCCTACATTGCAGGCAGATTCTTTACCATCTGAGCCACCAGGGAAGCCCGTTGTGCTATATATGGGTACATATATGTATATAACAAACAGATGTATTATTTTGAAACCTAAAAATTCCAAACTCTAAAACACATCTGCCTCCATGGGTTTTGGCACAAAGGTTGGTGGGCCTGGAGTTAAGCCCTGTTTTAGGGACCCCTGTGAGGGATACTAGGATGTGGGGGGGTGAGGCACCCCCAGGAGAGTCAAGGTGACAGGAGTGTCTGGGTGACTTGGAGAGGCAGGAGTCACCCAGGGGGCTGCATCTGCAAACCCTCTGGCTGGGTGGTAGGAACAAGGTGGGGACAGGGGGCCTGGGGGAAGCTTTGCAGAAACCATGCTGGGACAGCCCCTCCCTGGAGCCCCCCTCTTGGCTGGTGACAGGGCAGGTCTCCCCAGAAAGAGGCTGAAACCACCGTGCCCTGCTGGAGGGTGAACTGGTCTTGGCTCTGACCTGCACAGAAGCAACCCTGAGCCAGTCCCAGGACCCCAGGGTGCTGTGTGCGTCTCCCCTCATCCTTGACCTTCTGCCCCAATCCTTGTGAACCACCAGACCAGCAGGCTGGTGGCTGAGGGGCCAGGGAACCAAGTCTATGTCAGCATGTGTCCCAGCCAAGACTGCAGGTGTGGGAGAGAGCAGGTCCAAGCACAGATGGGGGAGGGCGGGCCTTCCCCCACCCCCACGTAAACCCCCAAACTGCAGAACTGTGAGTTAACTAGACAATCATCCTTTTAAGCCATGAAATGTTGGGGCAGCTACTAAGTGTGGGGGTGCTACCTGGTATATATGCAGGAAAGGAGGAGACAATGAGAAGAGCCCGCAGGCACCACCGGCCCCATCCTTGCCAGGACACCTGTGCCCACGAATGATGACCCGATGCTGACTCCTGGCCCCGCCCACGTCTGAGGGCATGGAGCCCAGTGCTCATCACAGTCCCAGGGCCTCATTGTTCCTGCGTCTGTGGCTACAACAGTAGGATTCCTTGCGATTCCTCTGAGAGACACGAGGCTGGGGTTTTCTTTGTGTATCTGATTACCAGGTTTAACCAGGAAAGAAAAACTGAATGGCTGTAAATTTTCCCACAAGATGATGTTCCCAGGCCATGAGGCCGCCAGTCCTCGGAGAAGGAGACAGCCGTCGTTGGAAAAACACACACCGCTTTGTTCCAGTTCTGACTGCTGTCTGGGCCCTGAAATGGTTAGCGCCGTGGAAATCTTGCTTCTTCTCGCATTGCAGGCTGGAGTGCACCTTCCCACAGCACAGTGAAGTAGGGAAGAAAAGATGAGAACCTCGGTGGCTTGCTGGGACTCCTGGGCATCTAGTACCATCTAGTGCCACTGCTGAGACAAAGGGCTGCTTCCCTTGTCCCTGCAACAGGACCCCAGGGTGTCCCCTGCACTTCCTGTGTCCCTGCTCTGAGGCCCCAGGGTGTCCCCTGCACTTCCTGTGTCCCTGCTCTGAGGTCCCTGGTGTCCACCTGCACTTCCTGTGTCCCTGCTCTGAGGTCCCTGGGTGT
>CM035276.1:79757842-79849126 GCA_020226075.1 Hydropotes inermis | reverse complement strand
CCCCTGGAGGGTGGGTCTCCCCCTGGAGGGTGGGTCTCCCCCTAGATAGGTCTCACCCTGGAGGGTGGGTCTCCCCCTAGATAGGTCTCACCCTGGTGGGTCTCCCCTGGAGGGTGGGTCTCCCCCTAGATAGGTCTCACCCTGGTGGGTCTCCCCTGGAGGGTGGGTCTCCCCCTGGAGGGTGAGTCTCCCCCTGGAGGGTGGGTCTCACCCTGGTGGGTCTCCACTGGATGGGTCTCCCCCTGGAGGGTCTCAGTAGCTGCCCTGCTTAGAAATGGACAAGCTCACGTGCAGATCTCAGGAGCCCAGCCTGGAAAGGACTCTCTGGGACTTGAAGGGGCTCCCGCCTCCCATGCTCAAATTCCAACACTGACTCAGGAAGGGAAGGAAATGCAGGGAGCAAAATGTTCTCTTTGTGTGACTTTTCATGTGAAACTTTCTTTCGGAACAAACAGTTCCAGTGGGCACAGCCGACGCCGTCTCACACAACAAACAGCGGTCTGGGGACAGAGGCCCTGGGTTTTCTGCGGTTACAGGCGCCCAGCAGGCTGGGCCGCCAGGCCACTCGTGGGAGGCACTTTGTTGTACATCCAAACCTGATTATCACATTTGTGAGCACAATCAAATGCTGTACTTGGCCACAACCCACTTTTACCTTCTTTTTAAAAACCCGTGAATAGAAACACCAGTGCGGTCAATTATCGCCCAGGGAGGGAGCAGCCCCACTTTGCGGATCGGCAATGCAGCTGCTTTCAGACATCCAGCAACGTGGCAGATAGCAATGACAGATTAAACAGCTCGACTAGGGGCTGTATATTATAATAGCATTTAAGTTAATCTTTACATCAATACCCACTCCTCTGGGGCTCCTGCCAGTACTCAGCACCATCCGATTAGCCTGGCGAGTCATGGAGAAACATGAGCCCCCGGACGCATGGGACCATGGATGGTCTTCCCCTGCCGGCCCAGGCTTCATCTCACTCCCCCCATCCCTTAGAAACAAGCGTTGTTTTCTGGAAAGTCATTCCATGTCCGTGACCTATTTGACATTTGGAATTCTTGCGCACGCTGGCTCTATAATGATGTCATGTATTTGAAGACCAAAGACAAGGATTTGAGTTTGACTTGTTTAGGAAAACGACGTCCTAAGCCCCAGTTTCCTCATCTAGAGGAATCTGTCTCAAATGACACATATGGGAATCATCTAAGCAAATTGACAGATGGAACAGAGGGAACAGACATCAACAGAGCAATGAATAAAATGACAAAATGACTTGATAAACCATTGTTCATAGTGTGTCAGTTCTTGTCCCACATAAACATTTTTTGCTCAGTGACCAGATAATAAAATAATGTAAACGGATGTTGGGCTTCCCAAGTGGCTCAGCGGGTAAAGAGTCCACCTGCAACACAGGAGATACAGAAGCTGTGGGTTCAGTCCCTGGGTTAGGAGGATCCCCTGGCGGAGGAAATGGCAACCTGCTCCAGTGTTCTTGCCTGGAGAATTCCATGGACAGAGAAGCCTGGTGGGCCACAGTCCATGGGGTCACAAAAAGTCAAACTTGCCTGAAGTGACTAAGCGCACGTGCGTGTGCACGCGCACACACACACACACACTAACTCTGAAAATGGAAAATGGGAATTTGCCAGAAACCTGAGTTGCTAAGGTCAATACACTAGAGGCGTATTTGCAACACCTTGCATCGCAGGAGGTTTCCCAACTGGAGGCTGATCATGTCCTCACACTCTGAGCTCTCCTGCAGATGAGAAGCCTCTGGGAGTGGAAGACAAATCTGTCCACCTGGCAAATTCTGAAACTGTTCTGGGTTACTGGAAAGAAAACAGTGTAGTTCCATTTTAATGACTGTGCAACATAGGCCTTTATCCCATTGCTTTTCAACTCCATGGAGTCTTTCCAGAAAACAACGCTTGTTTCTAAGGTATGGGCAACAGCAGCCTGTGGAAATGCTTAGGGCTCATGGAGGAGGGTTCAAAGAGGACTGAATGGTTGGAAAATGATGCCTGGATGGAGTTAGAGAGGAAATGGGATTCCACGCCTGGGGAGGAGGTGGCTGGGAGGTGATCCTTGGTCTTCAGGTCTCATCCGTGCTCTGTACTGGACGATGGGTGCCTGGAGGCACCCCCCCCCCCCCCCGGTCCGCGGGGTCAGAGTAGGGCCTCAGACGATGCTCGGGATGAACCAGCCCCTCCCTGGACCGTGAGGCGTGAGGACAGTGACCTCATTTGCTGGTTGCCATCTGCTTCTGAGCCCCACAGTGCCCAAGTCAGGGCATTGTCATGTGGGCGCTCTGTGAATTTCTTCTGGTCAGAGTGACTGTTTGAGGTTATCTATGAAGAGTAGTCTCATGTCAGTGACATGCTTAAAATTGAAATGGAATATGAAGAGATCTTTTTCATAAGAAGATAGATTGTCACCCACCCTGGGTGATTTCAGTGAGACGGTATCTGCAGGCAGGGGTGAGAGGTGACCTCTGCAGGCGGGGATGAGATGGTGACCTCTGCAGGCGGGGGTGAGAGGTGACCTCTGCAGGCGGGGGTGAGAGGTGACCTCTGCAGGCAGGGATGAGATGGTGACCTCTGCAGGCGGGGGTGAGAGGTGACCTCTGCAGGCGGGGGTGAGAGGTGACCTCCGAGTCCCTTCCAACTCAAGATTCCATCATCGTTTATATACTTTCCAAACCAAAAGCAATATTCCACGAATGAGACAACTCTTAGAATACTTTAGGACAAAATCTAAGCAAAATACCCTCAGAATCCTCTTTACCCTATGTCTTCCTTCTTTTATTTTTAACAACCGAGGAACTACAGTCACCCAGAGAAAGCCCTGCATGGCAGGAGATGACATCTTGGTGGACGCAGTGTTCCCGACACCAGCATCAGCTCTCCTGACATGTCGCTTTTTTATTGTAGCAAAACATACATAACATAAAAGATATGTGATATAAAAGGTACCGCCGCAACCATTTCTAAGGGCACAGCTCAGAGGCAGCACATTCACTGCTGTGTATCCCACCACCATCACCTCCAGAACTCGTCTATCTTCCCACACTGAAGGTCTGCCCCATTAAACACTCCCTACCCCTGGTCACCATGATCCTACTTTCTGTCTCCATGAATTTGACTGTTCCAGGTGCTTCCTGTCAGTGGAATCACATGATATTTGTCTTTCTGTGCCTGGCTTATCCCTCTGAGCATCATATCTTCAAGGATCATCCATGTGGTAGTGTCTGTTAGAATTTTATTCCTTTTCATGGCTGAATACTGTTCCATTGTATGCATATACATTCCACTTTCTGTTTATTTGTTCCTCTACTCGTGGACGTTTGGGTTTTTTCCTCTCTTTTGGCCTCTGTGAACAATGGTCCCAAGGACCCTGGTGTATCGACCTTTGTTTGCATCTATAATTTCTTTTGGGTACAGGCACAGGTTGGAGACCATTTGGGTTCAGTTCCAGATGATTAAATAAATCAAATACCACTGGAAAACAAGTTACATGAGTTTTTTTGTTTTCCCCTGAATACAAAAGTGATGTTTACACTGTACCATAGTCTATTAAGTGTACAATAGCATCATGTCTAAAAAGCAGTGCCCATACCTTAATTTAAAATACTGTATCGCTAAAGAAAGCTAACCCTCACCTGCCAATGCAGGGTTGCCACAAACCTTCAATTTGTAAAAGCGCAGTGTGTGCGAAGGGGAATCAAAGGAAGACAGCAAAGCGCTAGATTCTGATCATTAACCCCTTACCCGGAATATGATTTGCAAGTCTTTTCTCCCAGGCCTTTTCACTCTGTGAAAGTGAGTCCTTTGATGCACACAGGTTTTTCATTTTGATGAAGGCCAGTGTATGTGTTTTCCCTTTGTTGACTGCAAATAATGATATCTCGCGAGTAGGATGTGGCTGAGTCTCCTGCGGGGTCCCCTGAGCGGTTTCAAGTGATGGGCAGTTGAGAATGGTGAGAGACACACGGTGAGCGCTCTGCCAGCCAGCAGCCCGCCCGCTTCCTTGCTGGTCCAGCAGGGCCCCGCAGAGAGTCCACGCAGAGGATCGTGGGTGGGGGGATGCCGGCGGGTACGGGAGCCGTGCCCTTGTGCTATGCCTGCTCACTGCTGTGATCCACAGACCCTCCAGCAGCGGGCATCCCCATGAGTGCCTTCAGAACCCTTCCCCCTCTCCTGCCCGCTTGCCACCCTGGGCCATGGCAGGGCTGCCCTAACCACCCAGCTCACAGGGCTGCAGCCCAGAAAGTCTTTCTGTGAATGCATTCGGCAAACAAACCACAAGGCACCGTCTTTACGTCAGCTTTTTGACCAGTGGAGGGAAGAGCCCAGGAGAGCACTCCCCAGAAGGAGCCCCTTCGTAAACCTTCACCCACAGGGATCGTGCCCTCCTCACCCTGTATCTCCAATCAGGAGGCTTTCTGAGCTGGTGGTGGAAGGGTGCTGGCAGTATTGATTTCGGAATGTGCCATCTGTCCGTTAGGTCATTATTGACTTCTTCCTTAGCATTCAGTGTGAAACCCAGGGAAAATGCCATGTCATATAGAGCAGAGCATATTCTGTGCTTGGCCCGTGTGCTGTAAAAGGTATCTCTAAGAACAACAGAAATAAAGCAGTAACAAAAGTAGAAGGAGAACTCCCGTCCACTGGGGCCATCCAGGCTTCCCAGGTGGCTCAGGGGTAAAGAACCTGCCTGCCAGTGCAGGAGACCTGGGTTTGCCCCTGGGTCAGGAAGATCCCCTGGAGAAGGAAATGGCAACCCACTCCAGCGTTCTTGCCTGGGGAAGCCCATGGACAGAGCAGCCTGGCGGCTACAGTCCAGGGAGTCACATAGAGTTGGACATGACTGAGCGGCTCAGTACGCACGCATGGGGCCATCCTATCAGAGCCAGATAAAGTTACCCCACATGTGCCCAGAGGAGGCAGGCCCACAGACAACAGGGGGTGGGGGAGCCCGCACTGGCACATGCCGGGCAGAGGGGCCTGTGTCCTGTGGGGACCAGAGCCCAGGGCTTTCCCGGGCCTGCGAGTTAGACGGAACTCACTGACCACCATCCTGCAGAGAAACAAATGGAAACACACGGGAAGAGGACCCTAGGCCAGGGGCACCATGGGCAAGGTCAACCGTGAATAAAATCACACCGGGGGCGGGGAATCTAACCCCGTGAGGGTTTGAGCTGAGTGGCCACGGGGTCAGTCCTGGTGTCCGGGGGGTGGGGGTGGGGGTGCGGGTCCTATCGGTCACACGTTCTTGGAAGGGATCACGTCGCGAGCCTCCTCAAGGGTGCTGGTCCCGGCTGCGGGCCTCACCGCTCACTAGGTCTCAGCGGGTGCTGATGGAACCAGTAAGTGAAGGTCGAGGGGGTCAGCACGCACGGTGTCCATCCCACACTGTGATCTGGGTCTCTGAGCCTTTGGGGGATGACTTCATGCTCACGGCCATGAAGCCAAGTAAAGGACAAATGGCTCTGGGAAAATTTAAGGACAATTACTCGTGAATGGAAGTCAGTTTTCTCTAGACCATTCTATTGCAGAGAACATGAGGACACGGTGATCTATTTTCTCGTTTTAGGGAATATCCAGAAATACTCCACTTAGAGGGAGCAGAGAGAGTCAGTGAGTCTCACACATACACACACACGCACAGCTTTCTGGTTCCTGAGGGTCACAAGAACAGCTGCAGGGGACACAGAGTGTGGGGTCCTGTGGGGCATCACTGTCAGGCTGTGGGTGGTCTTTAAACTTAGCTAAGGTCAGAAACTGTCGCCTGGTCCTCCTGAAAAGATGTACCCAGAGAGCCCCTGAGTCCCAGCCTGGAAGGACAGTCAGTGCCGGGCTCCTGTGAGGACGGTCGGCTCCCTTTGCCAGAGGCATCACTCCTGGCCACATCTCCAGGCCACGCCTGGCCTCTGACAAAGGTCAGGCCAGACTGGCAAGGTCTCAGTTAATGCCCCGGTTCCTGGGGGTGGATGTAGCAGGGGCGGGGCGGGAGCGGAAGGAGGGAAGCAGAGGGAGGGGCTGCCAGCTGTCCCGCTCCCCCACACGTGGGGGCCACTGGGGGCTTCTGGGCTGGCCATGCAAAGGATGTCTGCCCAGAGACAGCGCTGTGCTGTGGAGGAGAGCTGGAAGGACTGGAAGGTTCTGCTGGGGGCTGACCCTACCTGCCTCCTCACCTCTTCTGCCCTCTTGCAACCCCAGCAGGTCACTGATTTTTCAGCTGATGAATGCTGAGTGTCCACTTGGCCGGTCCTCAAAGAACTGCAGGAAAATCTCCAGGATACCATCAAGAAAAAAATCACACAAAACTGATTTGAACTTCAGGGGCTTCCCTGTTAGCTCAGTGGTAAAGAAGTCACCTGCCAATGCATGAGGCCCAGGAGACAGGGAGCTCTGATCCTTGGGTCGGGAAGACCCCCTGAAGAAGGAAATGGCAACCTACTCCAGTACTGTTGCCTGGGAAATGTCATGGACAGAGGAGCCTGGTGGGCTACATTCCACAGGGGTTGCAAAGAGTGGGACATGCCTGAGCGACTGACCACAAGAACAGATTTGAGTCTAACCACCTGGACTGGGAATTTTGGAAAACTGAGAGGATAAAAAGTTCTAGAAACTGTAGAATCTAGCTTTGTACATGCTACTCCATTCCTCTAGCACCTGGATGCTCGGAGTGTGTCCAGCCCCATCTGGGGCTGCTGAGACCAGCAGCGCCGGCCCTCTCGACCTCCTGATCCCTCTGCAATCTGAAGACCCTCGGGGAACCAGGCGTGAGCACACATCTGAGAAGCACCCCTCCAGGACAGGCACGAGGTGTGACACGTTTCGCCAGAGGCTGCGAGGCCAGATGACAGGCCGGGATGTGTCTGAGGAGACACAGATGTTCCCACTCCTCACCCGGTGCCCACAGGGGAGAAAACGAGGGACGCCTGGAAGCAGCGGCCTGTTGGCCTTGGGAATGTCCGCGCGCTTAGAGAGGACTGTAGGTTGGAACAGAGAGAGAGTACTTGGAGAGGCGTCGTCTGAAAGATGAAGACGCCTAATGGAGTGCATTCCTTTCAGGGACAAGAGCTGGTTCAAGCCGTTCCAGTGAACGTAACTGTGTCTGGGGCAATGATGAAATTAAAGCTGTTGGCTCTTCAGGGAGGAATGGGAGAATGAAATGCCAAAACACAATGCTTTTGTAAGGGGGACAGAGGTCAGGGCCAGATGGCAACTGCGTGAAGGGAAGGAGACGCTGTGATGGGAGACTGGGCTGGGAGATGGGAACGGGGAGGAGAGTCACCAAACTGGGGAGACTATACGAGACTGGTATCATTTCTGTTTCTGGAGAACCCGATGAGACCGGGTTCCAACTAGCAGCCCCTCTGGCAGGCTTAAGTAAGGACCAGCAGCCAAATACAGAAATCAAAACCATTCTCATATCGTTGGAGTCATTTTTGAGGCACATTTTTGGGAAGAGTGACAAGGAGGCTGCTGCTGTTTCTGTTCCATGGAGGAATAAAAACAAATAACAGCCATCGGTCTAGAAGGGGGCTCTTTGCAGAAGAAGGCCCAGTGAGCAGCAGAGATTACAAACAACAGGTTCTTGCAGGATTCAATCGCAGGTTCCCAGATCTGGCCTCACCTTGGGTCCACCTGTTGAGCTTTCCAAAACCCTGAAGCCTGGGTCTCATGCCTATAAATCTGGATGAAATGGATCTACAGCCAAGGTTGACAGTCACTGGAATATGGACACCCCCAAATGCAGTGTACTTGGACCCAGCTGTGGGCACTATTCAAAGGAAGAGCCTGGAGATTTGAGTTTCTAACCCCAGGACTGTAAAGTTGGAGGGAATGTCTCCCCTTCCCCGACAGTGAGAGTCAGCCTAACTTCAAAGTCACCTCCTTTCATGAACCTGCCAGGAAGTTGACCTCACAGAGCAAACCACTGTCCCAAGGCTGAAGGAGACACAGCACTCACGGAGAAAGAGATGCCCATGTGGGCCACCTTGGGTAGACAGGACAAGATGCAGTCAGGAGGCATTCAGCCAGTGGGCCAAGGGGCTGGTGGAGGTCAGTGTGAGCCCTGGGGCTGCAGGTGTCAGACAGCTACACCACCTCGCAGGTTCTTTCCCTCCTCAGTCAACCAGACGCTTGTGGAAACGGTTAGAGAGAGCCCCAGAATTAGCCCTTCCAGTGAAGACCCAGGGAAGAAAGCAGAGGCGCTAGAGAGCAAGGGCCAGAAGTCCACCTGAGTCCCCCCCTCCACGTCTGTCGGAGACACAGTAATACTGGTTAAGAAGTCTCAAGAGTGAGTGACAGACACCGAACCACACATCCGAGAAACACTGGACAGGGTGAAGGTGAAGCGAAACAAAAGCACTCGCTCAGGACACCATGTTAAACCACTGAGAGCAGGAAACAAAGGACATCCTGAAGGGGGTTAGAGAGTGACTTTTTCGTGCACAGAAACCAAGGAAACCAGGAGACAATGGGATCACACCTCAAACTGCAGAAGGAAGAAAAACGGTCAACCCTGAATTCTACACCCAGAGAGAATGTGTTTTAAAATGAAAGAAGAAGTAAGGCATTCTCAGGAAAGAACTAAGACTGATAGAATTCAGTGTCAGCAGATGTATTCCAACAATAAAAACAATAAAGCAGTAACAGACAAAATCTGGATCTGCACAAAGAAGTGAAAAAGTTCTGGAGCAAAATGCATGAAGGCAAACTGAAATTCATCAACCCAGTGGACATGAGCTTGCGCAAACTGCGAGAGATGGTGAAGGACAGGGAAGCCTGGCGTGCTGCAGTCCATGGGGTCAGGCATGACTCAGTGACTAAGCAGCAACAACCAACTGAAATTCCTTTTTAACGTCCTCTGAAAGGTAAACTTTGGAGTCCGCAGTGAAGGTGGGAGAGCTCCAGCCAGTTGGTCGAATCTGACCCACTCCTGTTTTTGTTTTACTAGAAAGCAGCTAAACCCATTCATCTGCACATAATCTAGACAGGTTTTCATGCTGTGGTTGGAGAACTGAGTAGTTTTAGTAGATAATGATGGCGCCGGTCAAGCCTAAAAGACTTAATATCTGGGCCTTTAAAGAAAATCTTTGTTGATGCCAGGTGTAAAGAAAAAACAGTAGCACTGTATTTTGTGTGTGTGGGGTCTGTAAAAGTGGAGTTATGACAAAAAGCACAAAGGAAGAGAGAGAGGAATTGGTGATATACTGTTGTAAGGGCCTTACACACCACAAAATGGGTATAAAGTTATTTTAGCACAGACTCAATCCTTAAATACATATTTGATATTTATATACATATTTTAGACTGTGGGGCAACTACTAAAATTTTTCTTAAGATGTATAAACTATTGGGGGCTTCCCTAGTAGCTCAGTTGGTAAAGAATCTGCCTGCAATGCAGGAGACCCCAGTTCGATTTCTGGGTTGGGAAAATCCCCTGGAGAAGGGATAGGCTACCCACTCCAGTGTTCCTGGGCTGCCCTTGTGCCTCAGATAGTAAAGAATCCGCCTGCAATGTGGGAGACCTGGGTTCCATCCCTGGGTTGGGAAGATCCCCTGGAGAAGGGAACGGCTCCCCACTCTAGTATTCCAGCCTGGAGAATTCCATGGACTGTCTAGTTCATGGGGTCACAAAGAGTCAGACAAGACTGAGCGAAATTCACTTTCACTTTATAAGCTATTGGTCAAGTCAGGAGATTAAATGGACTCATACAAAATGCCCAAATAACCCAAAAGAACTCAGGAAAGGAAGAAGAAGAAGGACATACAGATAGAAAAAATAGAAAGAAGCAAATAGAACCCAGTGGCATATAAGCACAATAATACCACACAGCTACTCAGGGTTCATTCCAAGAATTCAAGGAGAGTTCAACATTCAAAAGTAAACTCACACAGTTTCCCATATTAAGGCACTAAAAATGAAAAATTATATGATCATCTTAATAGATGCCAAAAAAGCATCTCTACAAAAACTCCTAAAATTAGTAAGTGAATAGAGCAAGGTCCCAGGATGCAGTGCATTCCCGTGTAACAGCTGAGGAGTAGGGACCCTGGCCCAAAACCCAGGTGTAATCTCTGAGTAATCTCGCAGGCCCATCCACAGCGATCACAAAGATTCTACTGGGCAGACTTTGCAGGGGCCATGCCCTCCAACCCACACCTGGGACACAGCCCCGGCACCACCATCTCTAAGGGGAGTTGCACCAAGGCCGCAGGCCCCTTCATGTCCACGTTCCCAGGACGAACATCCCTGTTTGGGGGCCTGTCTACCTGTGGCCTTCCTTAGGTGCTGCTGTTGAGATCTCCTTGTTGGGAAGAGGAGAGACTCTCTAAGACACTTTGCTCTGACTCAGTACCCAGTGCTTTAAAATTCCTAGCCCTTCCCCCTCTGCCTCCCACAAGCCCTGGGTCCAAAAACACATGAGAGCCTTTCGTTTGGGGCTGCCTCAGCAGTGAGATGACATGATGCCTGCTCTGGTCGGCCAGACCCCAGCTGGTGCCAACCTATGGGCAAGATGGAATGTGGGCACTGGGGCATCATCTGGCCCAGTCTCCTGCTCCCCCTTCATGGTAGGTGAAGGGAGGTTGGCTGTAGCTTATTTTCTTAATCAGCTGTTTTGATATCTGGCAGTTCAGCCTGCAGCCCAGCTGAGCTCTTGAACTGAACAATTAGAAATTTAAAAAATAATACCAAACCATAAAGTACTTAAGTACAAAGCTGACAAAGTATGTGCAGGGCCTGTATACTATAAAGAACAAAATGCCAGCAGAAGAGGTCAAGGAAGGTACAAATAAAGGGAGAGACGTCCTGTGTGCATGAGACAGCAGGCTCACTTTGCTGAGATGTCCGTCCCCTAGTATCTGATCCATAATAATCTCAATCAAAATCTCACCAGGGCTTTCTGCAGATGTTTACAAACCAGTTCCAAATTTCTACAGAAGGCAAAGGAACTAGAATTGCCAAGACAGAGCTGACTGGCAGCCCTGATGTTACTCAGATTCACGTGTGTAATCCTGACAGTGGTGGAAAGAACGGACACAGATCAGCGGGCCAGGAGAAAGTTCAGAAACAGACCCGCAAAAACAGTCAACTGATTTAGGGCAAAATGACAACATCAATTCAATGGAGAAAGGATTTTCTAAAAAACTAGAAATATCATATGACCTATGTAAATAAATGAATAAATAAATAAGCCTTAATGTATA
This sequence comes from Hydropotes inermis, assembly GCA_020226075.1. Taxonomy (NCBI): domain Eukaryota; kingdom Metazoa; phylum Chordata; class Mammalia; order Artiodactyla; family Cervidae; genus Hydropotes; species Hydropotes inermis. The sequence goes on along the minus strand of CM035276.1, from coordinate 79,837,903 downwards.
CTTCACCCTTTATCCAAAAATTCAACTCAAAGCAGCTCATACGCTTAAATATAAAATATAAAGTTATAAAACTTTTATGGAAAAAAACCTGTTTGACCCTAGGTTTGGTGATGTGATTCCACTTGTTCAGCTGCTCAGTCGTGTCTGACTCTCTGACTCCATGGACTGCAGTATGCCAGGCTTCCCTGTGTTTCACCATCTTCTGGGATTTGCTCAAACTCATATCCACTGACTGTGATTCTAGATATAACACCAAAAGCATGGTCCAAAAATTTTTGATAAATTTTACTTTATCAAAGTAAAAACTTATCTTCTGTGAAAAACACTGTTAGAAGGATGAAAGGCCACAGACCTGGTAGAAAATACTTGTAAATCAATATCTGAGCAAGAAAACTTCTATATAGACTATATATAAAGAACATTTAAAACTCAACAACAACAAAAAGGAACAACCCAATAAAAAAGTGACAAAATATCTGATCAGATACTTTACCAAAGAAGATATATTGATGGCTCATAGGCTTTGGCTTATTGAAAGGTGCTCAACACCATGAGTCATTAAGGAAATGAAAATTCAAACCACAACAAGATATCAATCATCACACACCAATTAGAAAGGTTAAGATTAAAAACAAATGAATAACATTTTTAAAAGGAGCAATACCAAATGTTGGCAAAGATGCAGAGAAACAGATATTCTTGTTTATTACTGGTGGGAACACGTCCAGACACTTTCTAAAAACAGGTTGGTAGTTTCTTACGAAGTTAAACGTAATTGCACCATAAAACCCACCAATCCCATGTGTGCATGCTAAGTCACTTCAGCCATGTCTGACTTTTTGCAATCAGATGCACTATAATGTACATATACTAAATTTAGTACTAATGTACTAAATGTACTATGGCCCACCTGGTTCCTCTGTCCATGGGATTCCCCAGGCAAGAATACTGGACTGGATTGCTGTTTGCGTCTCTGGGGGAATCTCCCTGACCCAGGGATCGAACCCACACTCTTAGGTCTCCTGTATCGGCAGGCAGGTTCCTCACCACTAGTGCTAGCTGGGAAGCCCTATGTTCCCACAGTCAATAAAAACATAGACAAAAAGCCCTAACCCCCCACAGCTGTGTGTGAGTTTATAGCAGTTTTGCAGAAATGCTCAGAGTAGTAATCGTAAGGATCAAACGGCTACTGATTCATGCTGCAAATGGACAGATCTTGAGTCAATTTTTACCAAGTTAAAGAAGTTCATCTCCAAAGGCTACTGTATTGCAAGACTCTACTATCAGACATTCTGAAAAAGGCAAAACAGAAGTATGAACAACTGGCCAGGTTGCCAAGACTGCCCTGGCCAGGAGGGAGGCTGGGGGCAGGTTCCCTTAGCATTCTCCCTGGGCGGGTGGCGCACATTCTAGGACAGACCCCCGCACCAACCCCCCTCCTGGGCCAGCATGGTCCTGGATGTTCTGGCACCTAGGCAAGGCCATCACAGTTCTTGGCAAAGCACCGATCAAAAGGCTGCCGTCTTATTTTTATCAGGACTGACCTAGGAACCCACACCCACTCTGGGGTAATCTTGCTAGCAAAACTATGCCCTCAGATTGTCGAAAGCTTATATTTTACCAATGTTGTCTTAACACAGGCTGCTTATTTGTCTCTGCATGCTAAATCTTTAATTATTCACTAGGCTTGTTCTTCTTCAATAAAATGGCACCATTTCAGGAAGACAAGAGACGCACCATGACATTCTGTCTTTACATGGTGTTGGAAGCTAAATGAGAGAAACAACCGTTCTTCCTAACTTTCACTTATCTTTCAGTATTAAAACTGTCCCTTTTTCACTTTTATGTTTGTAAATACACTCTTTTTTATTATAGAATTTTACTCATAATTACAGGGCCTGGGTGTTATGATACAAACGTACCCCCAGCTACAAAGGTGATGTGATTATTTTTTTTAATCCAGTTTTTGGAGGCTAAATTAATGAGGGAAATAGCTATTCTTCCTGACTAATTCTCACTTATCTTTCAGGATTCAAATGACCACTTCTTCTAGGCTGAGGTTTCTGACTGCCCAGGTCAATCCAGGGGTCTTAGCGCCAGGGGCCCACAGCCGCCCTCCCTGCCCCAGAAATACTGGCCATGTTTGTGTGTACTTGTTCCATGATCACCTTTCCTCCCACGTAAGCTCCACAGAGATAGGGACCAACCCTCCCAGGGCCTGGACCACGGTGAGCCAATCAGAGTGCGTTTAGGTCAAGACAGCCCGAAGTCTGGGCCTGCAGCTCATCCACAAGGTGCCCGTGCAGCCTGGCAGAGGGCCTGGCACGCAGCGCGTGCTCACTGAATGCCTGTCAGCTGAAAGAACCTGTGAGTGGTGAGGATGGAGAGGCGCATGGACACATGACGAAAAGTCAGGGCGTAGACCGTGCACCTCTGAGAAAACTCCAACCCTAATCTGTCTAATCTAAACTCTAATCTGTCTGATTCTGCCATCATCTCCCACCTGCTGCCTGTCTGACGGCCCCACCTGGAGTTACATGGGGATATGCCCAGACAGACCAAAGCATTCACCTTGCGGTTGAGAGAAGGAAATGGCAACCCACTCCAGAATTCTAGTCTGGAAAATTCCATGGACAGAGGAACCTGGCGTGCTACATCCTTGGGGTCGTAAAGAGTCAGACACGCCTGAGCCACAGAGCACGCTTCATGCAGTTATGGAATTGCTGAGCAGAAAAAAAATCTACCCCAAGCCCTGGTCCTAAGAACAGAAGTAATAAAATAGCTCTCATTAAGTAAAGAACAACTGCTTACGGAGTCATTAAATAAAGCTGCAAGGGTTCTGGACCTTTAGTTCCACAGAGATGTAGCCAAGCCGAACCAAGAAGGACAGGTGGGTTTTTGCAATGTGCTTCTCAGGTACTTCCCATGGAAGAGAGGTGCGGAATTCCAGGTGCCCCGGTCTCAGGGCACAACCTGCTCACCCCGAGCTCCAGGTGAGACACTGGCTTCGAAGGATGTCCGCGTGGTTACCGGGCTTTAACTGTGGGATTATGCGATCATTCAGATTCCCATCCGATTTCAGTGCATGTGAATATTCTTACAAACCCAACCATCAAGCTAGGCTTTTCCAGTGCATTGAATGACACGTGATTTTGCTGAGATGTCCCAGGACTGTGCCTGCCTGGCACCGGGAGCCTACCCCTCCCTCCTCATTCAACTGCACCAGCGTCAGCAGGAAAGCATGGCCGCAGTCACCCAGCAGCTGGATGGTGCGAATGAATAACATAGATGTGGGTTATTGTCATCCTCGAGGAAATCTTGCGTTGCCCCATTCAAAAGGGAGAAAAATACGTGAAAAGTATGAAAGTGAGACGCAGCAGATGTTACCCTGGAGTTGTCAATCTCATCTACGCAGGTGCTAATGTGTTATAATTATCCCTTCTGGCAGTTGATGTTTAGGATCCTGGTTCCCACCTAGTCAATCACGGCTGCGATTGTTAAGCTACTCACATCGCTAACACGCTGGGTAATAACCAGATAGGGTTTAATATTTGACATTTGCCGTCAATTTCTTCTGACGTGTGTCTCCTCTACACCAGGATCTGTACATTGGGCTCTCTCCTGACTTCTGCATAAAATACACAGAAGTGCAGGGAAGAGAAGGGAAATGAATTAAAAAAAAAAAAAACAGCTGTGTGTGTCTCTACCTCGATTTGCCATCATGAGTCTCTGGGCAAGGAGCAGGGCCCCTGCTCCACTGGAAGCGACACAAGGCCATCAACAGCACGTGCTACTAGGATTATTTTAAAAGATTTTCTCGAGTTCCCTTGCCATGAGGGAGGGATCACGTTTATTTTTGCCGCACAAACGGGGTGGCTGGGTGTGGAAGGTTCACAGTGGCCTGCCAGGCACGAGGGTCGGTCGGGACAGTTTGCAGACAGTGCCCCAGGATCTCCTCCTCCACATGGGCTTTAGGTTTCAATCCAGACATTTACGTGGGGTTGAGGGTGCCCAGTAAGGCCGACATCACCTCTCAGCTCCCTATCAACCTTTCCCCAGCATGTTTTGTCTTGAAGTCCTGCTCTCCTCGATTGCTTGGAATTCTGCTTGCAGGTAAGCCAACATGTAGCGGTACTTCTTCCTGAGGATGAGTGAAGCTAATGGTAGAGAATCTGCCTGCCAGTGTGGGAGACACAGAGACGCGGGTTGCATCCCTGGGTCGGGAGTTCCCCTGGAGGAGGAAATGGCAGCCCACTCCAGTGTTCTTTCCTGGGAAATCCCATGGACAGAGGAGCCTGGCGGGCTACCGTCCATGGGGCTGCAGAGAGTCAGACACGACTGAAGTGACCCAGCACACATACACCCTGCCTTATAGTTTACACGCTGATTCGAGCCCTGAGTCGGGACGAGCCCCTGCAGAAGGGAACGGCCACCCCCTCCAGTGGGAAATCCCGTGGACAGAGGAGCCTGCGGGGCTACGGCCCATGCCGTCACACAGAGTCAGACACGACTGAGCGCCTGATCACAGCCTTTTTCCTGAGGATGAATTTATTGATTCCTCCAAGGACTGTACAGCTTTCCAGTGTGTTTACTGCATATGTACACATATCAGATGGGGGTGGATATTGAAGATTTTCTTTCAAATTAATTTAATGGAAGGTAAATATCCACAACCCTTCAGTCAGGTATGCTCCCCTAATAAGTAGAATTTACACTGTCATCTTTTTCAGACATTTTGGCAATAAACCAACTAGTAAGATGTACCACAGGAGTGACAACCACATACTCTCTTGAAAACTATACTTTTATGAGTTATTAAATGCCCCTGATACCCTGCAGAAGAAAGAGGCTCGTTTCAAGAGGATTCTGCTCCGAGTTTAAATTGGAGAGGACGTGGAGCTCTGACAGCCAAGGAGCATTAAGACTTCAAAGCAGATGAAGCTGGACCCGGTCACTTTGCAATAAAATGCGAAGTCGTCTAACAGCGCCCTTTTAAGCCACTTGGGACTTTTTAAGACTTCAAACAAAATGCTATTAGCACAGACAGATAAACAATCTAAGCTGCTATTTGCCTGGGGTGATACCCTTGGGATTTACAATGGGCAAAGAAAATACGGCAGGCCCCACGATGAGAAAGACTCACGCACTCCGGAAACCCCTCCTCTGGGCCGCTCCTCAGCCCGCCCCGCCCGTGTGCCCGAAGCAGCTCCTGGTCTCACACGAGTGGCACAAACGGACTTAAGCGCGGAGCGTGAGGAGGTCTCTCACCGGTTTCCGCTGAGCAAGAGAAGACTAAACTCTGCGTCTTTGTATCTTTGCTTAAAGTAGCAAGTGACGTCAGCCACGGAGAGTCACAGAAGCCCGCTTTTCAGGTGCCGCAAGGACCTGGCTGGAACCAGGAAGGCCACCGCCCCGGGAACGTCCTCTCCTTTCTGAGGGGCCTGGCCCCACCTGCATCGCTGAGCGCGCCCCAGAGATGCTCCCAGCGAGGCCGTCAGGAGGGCTGACCCGGGGACAGTGGGTCCCTGGGCCCCACGCCTCGCTGCGCTCCGGGACACCCGCCGCAGGACACCCCAGGACGAGGGGGCGGCGCGGGCACTTGGCTCTCGAGAGGCGCCCTGAAGCCGCATCTCTTCCCGCATTTCCCTGCTCCGACCTCCGGCTCTCCACATCCTGGGGCCTTAGCAGGAGAGCCCGAGGGGAAGGCACCCCCCACATCAGCCCCCGCGGTCAGCAGAGGCCGGGCGAGACCACCCCGAGGCCTGGAGGCGGCTCCCGGTGCACGGCAGGGCGTATCCACTCGGCTGGACGCGCGTCTCCGGTTCCAGCCGGCGAGGCCGGGCGCCCGGCGTCCTCGCCGCGCCCGGGGACCGCTTCTGCCCGGGCCCGGGGATCCCCCGTGTGCTCTTCTGCCCGGGCCACTGCTGCGTTGCCGGGAGCCAGTGTAAGAACCGCCAGGCGCTCTAGCAGAGGCTCCGAAAGCCGACGCGTTGAGGTCCTGCGCAGCGGTCACCCGAGAGGTGGAGGGGCCTCGCGCTGACACGTGGGTCGCCCGCCACGGACAAGATGCTGCTCTTTCTGCATCTCCTGGGCTCGCTTCCCGAGTCGGAGACGTCGAACCCGGGCCCAGGGCAACTGCCCCAGTCACCAGCAGACAAGCAGAAATAAAATAACACAACGGCAGCGACTATTTAGGATTGAGCCAGTAAGGCTACTGTCCCTTTAAGTTGAAAAACAGAAAGCAAAATATTCTGTGAGTTCCACGGGGAAAAAAAAAAAGCCATATTTGTATAGACCCCAAATCCCCTCTGTTTAAACAGGGTGATTAATATCAGCTCCTGTAGGAAATTAAATTCGGGCAAGAACGGTAATATGCAGATATGCAGATTTCTGGGCAGGATGGCCATCTCTGGGTAGGGAGCCGGCTGATTAATCTGCGTCCTCGGAATACAAAATGAAACACGGGGCTCCCCTGGGCGAGCGAGAGAAATGACTTTGCCCCCCGCGGAAGCGGGGGTCGGGGGGAGGGCCCGGGCGCGCGCGGAGGGCGAGGCTGTGGGAGCCCGCGTCGCGGAGCCTGACCGCTTCCTCCCAGGCCTCCGCCCGCGCGCTCTGCAAAGTTCTCCCTCCGCAGTGTCTGAGGCCGGGTGATGGACCTTGCTGCTCACCCACGGCCCTCCTCCGCGGCTTCTGAGAAGGTGCCCGGCCTCCCGCTTCAGCGGGACCACGCGCGCCCAGCTACACGAAACCAGGACACCCCCACCCACGGGGGTATTTTTTTTTTCTTTCTTTCTCAAAGACTGAGTGGGATAGACAAATTTTTTAATTTAACTTATATCACCAGAAACCTAATTTGAAAATATAAATGACTCTCCCTCACAACCCAACCCTCTCATCATTTCAAAATGTCAACATGGTCATCACATCAGGTCTGGCCTGAGGATGAGATTTTTGATCACTGAATAATGATGCCATTTATTTTTTTTCTGAAAAAAATATTTACAGCAAGATGCAAAATGTCATTTTCAGTGGGATTTTTTTTTGTCGTTCCTGGAAACTCAAGCCTATTATTCTGAACCATTCAGGGTCTCTCCGATAATTGTATAGAAGTAGGCATTATGCTATATTATTAAAGCTGTAATTTCCTGCCGAATCTGTCTGGATGTTTCTTTTTATCACTTGGCAATTTCTATCTAGTTATAGCATAATTAAGTTTCCTGACCCTTGCTCACTCTCTTAACAGGACGCTTAGAAATACACTAGAACTGCAGACCTGCGGGCCCGTGTCCCCGCTCCCCGCACGGTAATGGAATAAAATTATTAATCCAGTAATTGTACGGAAAGCATTACTTTGCACTGAATGTCCCAGCTTCTCATTTTCCGTCAGGGACAATCAGCCCAGGGGTACGAATCATTTCAGCGGGATCGCGGCCCTGGAAGAAAGCCTCTCGTTCCCGCTCCTGGAGCTCTGGGCAGCTGTGATTATCTGAGGCCTAATGCAGGGCTCGGCTCCAGCCAGCAGAACAAAGTTAATAAAACGGACGAAAGAGCAAGGTATTTCCAGCTGCGGTTCATGCGCCAGAGCCAGAACCGGCGGGCAGGTGGTAAAGGATGCGTGCGCCCTGGCCTCAGAGGGTCCGCGCCTGCTGGCTCATCTACGAGTCCTTCTGCCAGAAACCAGGGGCCGTTTGGGCTTTCATCCTGCGAGGCTCTGCATGGGAAGGTCTGTAAGTCATGGCCCACAGGCAGGTGGGCCCAGGGCTGCTAGGCTGGGGCAGAGGCTGCAGAGGACTGCCTTCAGACCTGGGGGCCATGCCCTGGCACCCCCAAACTCCCCCAGCTGGGCAGAACCCACGCTCCTGGAGCCCTAAGCCGCTGCTCGGCCTGTGCACCGAGGAGGTCGTGCAGGACCTACCCCCGGAGGGATGGCCCGCACATCCCCATCCTCATGGAGACAGTGAGATTCAACTCTGAAGCAGTTAGCAGCATCCCAGGCACAACTGCAAAATGACCTGTGCTTGTTCGCGTACAGAATGTGTCACTGCGAGGTTAACAATTTAATACACATGCTCTGTGAGGCTTACACTCTACATGGGCTGCGTGTCACAACCAATGTACACACTGCGTGCATGCTCAGCCACTCAGTCGTGTCCGACTCTCTGCGACCCCATGGACTGTAGCCCGCCAGGCTCCTCTGTCCATGGGATTCTCCAGGCAAGATTACCTGAGTGGGCTGCCATTTGCTTCTCCAGGGGATCTTCCCCACCGGGGACTGAACCCACATCTCCTGCATTTCCTGCATTGGCAGGCAGATTCTTTACCACTAGCACCACTGCAAACACCCCTTGTTTCAAACCATGTCAGTGTCCTTCCTGGCATCCTGGACACTGCCTTTTCAGTCCCCTCTGGGGTAAACATCAACGCCAGAGTGTGGAGCTCACCTGAGCTTTTCCAAAACAGACCAGCCAGATTAGAGACTAAGCCTCGTAATTTCCTTTTGCATCTGGACGGAGGACGCGTGTGATCTTCACTTGGCTCAAGTTGAGTGTAGATAATGTGTGTGTGCTAAGTCACTTCAGTCGTATCCCACTATGTGCCTGCCAGGCTCCTCTGTCCATGGGATTCTGCGGGCAAGAATCCTGGAGTGGGTTGTCATTTCCTGCTCCAGGGAGTATACACGCTAGTAGCCGGTTAATACGTGTGCAGTTTAAAAGTTAACTGACCACAGGTGAGCTTGCACCCACATCCTGAAGCGGCTGTTCCAACATGTGGTCTGCACGCTACAGAAATACCTCCACTCAGCTCCCCTGAACCACCAGGCACAGGAGGAAACGGAGAAATCCTGGGGAAGGCTTCTCGGAGCTAGAGGTGTCGGTTTCAGGTCAGCTCTGTGCTGACTGTATGGGTTTAAATCAACTGTTCTCAACTGGGCGTGACTTTACCCCTGGGGGACACTTGGCAGTGTCTGGGGACAAGTTTTGTCACACGGTGGGGAGGGGCTGCTGTTGGCAGGCGGCAGAAGCTGGCATCCTGCAATGCACAGGACAGGCCCGCCCTCAGCTAGAGCTACTCGTTACGAATGTCCAAGGAACTAAGCCCTGCAAACCCTGGTTTAAATGGACAAATATTAGTTGCAAGAAAAAAAATCACAGCCTGAAAGCCTTGTGCTCCATCAGCACCAGATGCAGCTGAAGTGATAAACTTTTCCTCCCTGACCTTCCCAGCTCCTGAAATGTAAACACGAGAAAAGAGCAGAGTGGGATTTTTTTTTCAACTATACATTTTTTTCTTTCTCAGCTGAAAGAGAAACTGTCAAAGGAGGCAAGGAGGATCCAGGGACTTCATTTTCCTCCATCCTGATTCTACCAGAAACAGGAAAACAGGAACAGAACGCCCGTTTTCCTTCTGTGGATGTAAACCACAGCGTGGAAGTTACACCTCACGGTAGCTGTCAGCCTGCCCACGTGCAGAGATGGGTGAGACTGCGGTAAGACCGTGTAAGTGGTGTGAAACACAGACGTGGGCTGACGCTGGCGGTTGTTCACCTGCGTGGGAGACTCACAGGTCAGACACCATGACGGTCATCGTGTGGGTGTGTGCAGAGACACAGCGCCTCCTTTAAGCAATTTTTCCCACAGAGATGTCAAAATTTCTTTTAGGTTTCGAATGTTAGAGCCTCTGTCCCCAAAGAAATATGTCAGTAAAGGTGGTTTAATAACTGGCCCTCCACATCAGATGTCCTGATTCTTAATTTTTGAGAGCAAACTGTGCGTCACTTTTGTTTCACAGCGGCCTGTGAACGCCTCCTCTGAAAAGCCACACACGGGACCTCTTTGGCTGATCCGAGCTGCTTTATTCCAGAATTCAGCCGGGAGTGAGACGTTCCCAGACCTCCCTCGCGCCGCCTCTGAATCAGCGCCTAATAAACATGCGTTTGAAGGAGAAGGCTGATGGGAGGGCCATCGCTTAAGTTCCTATTGTTTCATTGATAAAAATGATCCGGGAAGCGGCAGAATATGTTAACCGTTTCCTTTGGTTTTCCATCGAGAGGGCTGAAAGACATTTCTAAAATAGATCTATTTTCTTTTCATTCCGCAGAATAATGCATGAATGATTATAACATATGCTCTATCTCCCGGGTTCCCCCCCCCCCAACCAGTGGAAAAGTGCCTGACACTGTAATCACAACTTGTTGGGTTTTCAATCTGATGCTGTCCCGTTTTATCATGGTAGTTAAACGTCCATTCTTGTTCGGTGTGATAAATGTTATGGCCGTGTAACAGTAACGAAAAAGAGAGACATGTTAAACCAAATATTGCTTCAGATTGTGTCTTTTATTCTCCTTTATCATCATATCTTAATTTATAGTATAATCATCATTATCGCAACTGTCAGCCTCATTTAACCCTGCTGATCTCCCATGATTCTCGGCTGTCAGGTCTGATTGCCTACCTTCTGCCGACGGGCTGATAATGCCTGACAGATTAACCCTCCCCGAGAGGAAGACAATGATATATAGGACAGCGCCGGGCGCGCTATATATTAATGAGGAGCTGGCAAGGCTTTGATAAGGCTGCGGAATAATCCATCAGTGGGGAAGGAGCTTGTAAAACGGGAGGCACGTTTCATGGGAAAAACACCTGGGAAGGGTGTAACGACGTGCAGCTAAGCGCCTGGCAGCTGCCTCTGCCCTCGGTCGCAATTAACATCAGACAGCGGCGCGCGGCTGACCCGAGAGGCTCGTCAGCCCCCGGGCCCAGCCTCCCTCGCTCCGCGGCGTGCCCGCCGCCGCTCCCGCGCCTACAGCGCATTCAGCAAGCCAGCAATTAACAGCGCGCGTTCTTGGGCATTAGAAACTGGAGGCTGCTCCCTGGGAAAGGCAGGGGCCGCGGCGTCTGCGCCGCACTCCCTCCGCGGAGGCCCGCTCCGCCGTGAGATACAATGCCTCAGATGGCTACTTGAGCTTGAACGCGCCGTTATTACAGGTATTATATGAAATTGCCTGTGTTATGTGAAGGGGATTATGGAGGTTCTGGATCAATAACTTCAGTGGATGTTGGGAGCGATTACAGCGCCCTGTCAATTTTCCCCATTTCGCTGTCAGTGTCCATTTACCACACACCACCTCTTGTATTCACATCAAATCACTCATTTCATTGGTAAATTCTATATATCTCAATTTACTTTAAGTAGCTGATTTGTGTAAAATAAAATGACTTCCTCTTCTGTGTGGGCAACAGACCTAATTCTGTATAGTAATAAAAAGCGTAAACACAGGGAGACCCTGTCCCTTGGGAAGCCTCGTGGGGAGCGCGGGGGCTGCCCGCTCCCTGAAATAGCTATAATTGCCACATCTCCATCACCCGGGCTTTGTTGAGACCACACCTAGCCGCTTCATCTCTCCTTATTTTTCCACCGTGGGGAGCAATCTCGGAGCGGCAGATCTCGAGCACCCGGACTCCGGAAGCAGCTGCTTCCCTGCACCCACGCGCCCGGCTGCGCTCGCCCTCTCGCGAGGGGGCAGGCCCGCGCGCCCGTGCAGACTCGGCCCCCAGCCTCAGACGCTGCGACCACAATGCTGTCCTGAGAGAGTCGTCTTCCACCGGTCGGCAGGCTCCCGCTAGGTGCAGGCTGCCGGAGCCTCCCTTCTCTGCAGTTTCTTTTTCCTTTTTCGTGCGCGTAAGCACATGCACCTGGGCATGTTTGACGAAGTGTAACATCAAAACTTGTAAGTCCAGAGGCATTCAGCGATGGGAAACGTCAAAGAGACCCAGGAACCGTTTGGGGAGGAGGTCTAGATTTCCTGTATCAATAGAAACTCACTACAGGTGTTCAGACCACGGGAGAGAGCAGGGAAACTCAGGGATATTCCTCCACACACCTCAGCGTGCAAGGGCAACATTTCACTTGGGAGTTGTCTTTTGGACCTTAACTCGACAGGTCTTATCAGTGTTTCCTACTATTTCTGACCTAAAGGAGGCCCTTAGAGACCTGTGTACTGGCCACAAATAAATAAGGAGCACATAAACAAAGTATTTACAAAATCCTCAAAGTGACCCCCCCCAAAGAAAGCCTCCCCAACAACTGTCTAAGCTTCCAACAGACAAATGGATCAACTACTAGATTCGCCAACCTGTGAATGGGCAGTTTCTGGTCCTGAAGCGATTCAAAGAACAGCAGAGAGAAGGAAAGGCTTGTTTACTGTCTGTCCTGGCATACAAGACCCTTTGCATAAAATATACAGACGAACCCTGCATCTGTTCATTCACTTCTGTATATTTTTTATATATTCTGCACAAGTAACAAAGCAAGGAGGAAATATAAGACTATTAAAAACATGAGTAAAAAGAAAACCTGTATAAACTGTGTCCTTATTTTCTGAAAAGCCTTCTTGTCACAGAGAACATATTATTTAAGAGGCAACTGAAATAAAAGATCTTCAAAATCTGCCATCCCTTGGCTCCTTCCAAGCAGAGCCTTCCTGCTAGGTGCCCGTTTCCCACGCCACGCGTGTCTCCCTGGTACAGGTATAGCGATACAGGGGGTAGCGTGCAAGAGCAGGTCAATCGACGTAGGAGGACAGTCCCCTCAACGCCAGTGTCAGCAAAGCAGGATGGGGGCGGATAAAGGGGAGAGGGGCAGGTAAGACCCCCCGAGGGACGCCCACGCCTTGGCCCCACGGCACAGGGCATCGCCCTGGCTCACCGGCCTTCCTGCCTCGCTCCATCCCAAGGTTTCAGGGTCACTGTGGTTCCCTGTCCCTCCTCACTGGCGCTAGCGAGCCTGCCCGTCTACCAGGCTCTTCGTTAGTCACCTCCCGTGCTCAGACCTCTAAGAAGAGAAGCCCCACCTCAGGTTCATAGGGAACAAGATCCTGGTCCAAGTGACTTGCTTTGATGCTTCCACGGAGGCTGGAATCCCAACCCCTCGTCCCCACAAATCAAAAATGGTTTCCATTCAGACATGCACGCTAGCAGCTAGTGATGATTCAATTCAAGCCACAGGCAATACTTTAAGCAGGGCAGGATGTCACGAACCAGGAATGCGGAACCGGGCTAGGAGTGGAAGGATACCACAGGCATTTAAAAATATTACCCTTGCCATCGAGGAGTTAATGGTGTACCGGGAGAGATGAGACATAAAGCAGCAGAAAACGAATTTACAGTGAGATTCGGAGAATACCATGGTACTACCGTAGTAAAAAATATTACAGGACTCAATCGTCTTGACTGTTGAGTTAGCTTCACAGGCAATAAGTGTTATGAATCAAGTAGAAAAAGCTCACTTTTAGCTGAAGTGATCAAGGAAACAGCCAGTGAGATCTGAATAGAATTTGGCTCGCAAGGAAAACCACGACAGTCTCGGTATTCCTGAGCATGTATAAACCCATGCAATCACTCTTAAACGAGCTCAGGATTTGACTGAAAATTCTAGCGTGAATCTGGCATTCAGGCTGATAAACGACAAGCTACTGTTTGGAAAACTCTAGTTTCAAAGGAGCAATAACTCAGTTTTAAATAGCAATTTATACAAGACAGCAGCCTTTAATATATAAACCCCTAGAGTTATGTCTGACATTACACAAAGGACATACATACTGCATAACCGTTTTCAAACAATAACAGAAAATTCAAATGAAGAATTTATATGCATCTCCAAAGGAGCCACCCAAATTCACTTAGGAAAACAATGCACTTTGACAAAGTTACAGAAAATACTCATTCACTAATAGTCAACCAAAATCCAATTACAATTTTAATAACAAGTGCAAAACAAAGGGGATATCCGGAAGGCTGGTGTCTGGTGAAACATCAAGGTGAAAACGTGCAGAATGAGCCAGGGGTCCAGAGTTACCCTTCAGCCACTAGTCTACACTAAAGCAGCAGAGACGTCAGCAAAAGCATCTGAGCTACACACATATTAACAGCGTAACGCGTGGCGGGAAAAAGCAGCCCTCACAATTCGCGGGATTTTCCTACCTGATTGGTCAGAGAGAACTGGGAGAGAAAAGGAATATGTAACAGGCCCAGTCTTCCCCTGTCGGGATACTTTCCACTCCATTATTGTGAATGGTGTGTTAATTAGGGACGGAACCCACACACACAGCCAGAGTCTCTCTTTAGGACTCTTGGTTACCAGAGAGCCCCTTAAAGAGGCGATCCCAAGAGATGTGCTTGCCTTCGCTCAGGACACTCTAATAGCAGGAGTGGGTCTGAGCACACAGTAGGCGCTAAATGCACATGCCTGGAAAACTGAATGAATGAGTGAAGAATGATGTCATTCAGAGGATAAAGGACAGTGTAAATCAGCGGGGTGGAGCTCTATGAACCCCATGGTACTTGTGTTTTTTCAAAACCAAAGCTAATTTCATGATCATTAGTAAATTACTAATGGTATATCTTTGGGCTCTGCATTCTCTTTAAATAGAAGTTGAATCTTGACTGGGAAGCCTCTATCCATTTGCATGTAATTTTTGTTCGGAGAGAAATCAGTGTGACTTAGATTGAAATATGGCAGGCTCGTTAAAAGAAGGATATTGCCTTCTGCGGCATGTTGTTGGTGCCACTTGAATCCTGAGTTTCCGATGGCTGAAAATCCTCGCCATGTCAGGGCGGAGTCAGGCGGAAGCCACGCTGACCGTGGGAATCACTGGCCTGGGTGGGGACCCCAGGGACGACTCTGCCGCGCTCCCTTGGGTGTGACCTTTGGGTTGCTGCTGTTTTTGATTTGCCAGAACAGAGGGTGTAGAAAGGCTCCTGTGTGTGGGGTGTGCTCACAAGGTCCTCACGCCCGCCTGGGTCTAACAGGAAAGACATCACATGCAGGGGAGGGTGGGCGGGCAAACCCAGCCTGCTAGGCATTTGGATGTAAAATAAATAAAACCACCCGAACAGCAGTCAGCAGGTAGATTGAAAAAGAAAGCATTTCTTTCTTTTTTCCTTCTTAACGCTGCTTCTTGTTAACACATATCCATTGTTATTCATTTGGTTGCTACTTTTAAAAGCAAGTGTTTCAGTTTTAACTCTGCGGCCAGGACCTAACCCTTAGTAAAGCCAGGATAGAAACACTACAGGGGATTGGGTGTGACATGCTGAACGATTCGAATGGTTCAAATGAAAAATAACTGAATAGTCAGCCCACTGAGTGTCGTTCATCCCCACGGGGCCTGCAGGGCTTAGTGCTACTGAGTGTGGCCACGTGCGGGCTGGAATCGAGCTCTGTCCTGCCCAGCAGCGCGTTATGTGATGTCTCTTCAGGTTGCTGCTGCTTCTGGGGAGGATTCCTTTTTGGTGAGAACACTTTCACCAAAAAGTGAGGAGAATGTAAAAGTTGGCAACAATAAACTCTTACGGGAGGTGAGAAAGCATTCCTAGCTGGAGGAAAAAGGGAAAAAAAACAGAAGGCAAAAAAAGGAAAAGCGAAGGGTCCCACGGAGCTGGCCAGAAATCTCACTCCAGGCTCCAGATCGCCTTCTCCTTGCCCCGTGAAACATCTGCTGACACCCTGACACAGGGTGCTGCGTCTTCTCAGGTTAGTGCTTATCTGTTAGCAGGACGGAGAGAAGTATGACTGACTGTGGGGTCCAGTTTCTTCAAAACAAAAATGCACAGTCTCTAAACGTGCATTTGCATGAAAAAGAAACCCCATTGTGCGCAGAGATTCTGAACTGCTGCGTCCTGAGTCCACTAACCCCTGTCCACGTGAAAGTGTGTGCCCCGGCCCAGAGGAATTGGATGCTAGAGGCAGTGAGTTCCCTGTCCCTAAGGTTGGGCAGACTCCATCTTTTGGGGAAGGAGCAGGACACGGGGTGGCGGGCGTTCTGCTGACATCTGATGACAAACCCCAACGTTCAGAGGTGGCTTCCCCAGGCGAGGGTGCATTCATCAGGCCCCCTCCTCGGTAAAAACGTAGAGTGGACACACACCGCCTGTCCGTGGCCTGGGCACTGCCCCTCGCGGGCCTGAGGTTTTCTTTCCGAGGAAGTGTCTGCATACCTCCCTCCTTTTGTCTCAACCAGAGGGTTTAATAGCTGAAGTAGCTGAAAGGGACTAACAACAGCAAGGCTCCGGTTTCCAGAGTAACCGTACAAACGGAGCCCAGTCTCCATGGCAAAGAGAAAAGCCATTTGCCGCAGCCTTTTCAGACCCTGAGCCGACACTGACAGTTTTCCTATAATCACCCCGATTATTTGTAGCAACTAACTATATTATAATGTTAACTATAGGAGGTCTTTGAAAATATGCAAGCTAAAAAAAAAAAGAAGGAATGAAAACATACTGGCTTTTTTTCTGCTTTAGCTATGAATAGACAAACCATTTAAAATTTGTAAAATAGTTTGTTCTTGATAATTCAACTCAAAGAGGGTACTGCCCGTCCTCCAGGTTTCTGTCCTTAATTCTTTCAGGGTGTCGACACCTTTGCCGGAAGTCTACACACCATCTTGGCATCTGGGATGCATGCCTTTCTACCAGAGCGCACAGTGAGAACGGATACGTGATCTTTATACATTTTACTTAATCGGCCCCAGGTGGAGGGGCCTCGATCCTGTACTTGGTAGCTGCTGCTTTCAGTCATTTGCGGGACACGCCCAAACTATGCTGTCCACGTGTGTGTCCTCTTCCTCCCTGAGGCCACATGACCAGCCTGTCCAGGACCTGGCGGGCCCCACCCATGTGGCTGGGCCGGCCAGTGCTGACCTAGGAGAACCAGCTGGATTGACAACAGTTTGCTTCCCGACGCAGAGACGCAGCCTGCCTGGCTGACCTGCCTGCATTTTTTAACTCTTCTTCATTTGAACCTGGAATGAGCTTGAATTTCAGTCTCAGTCTTTCATTTAAACACCAAAACCATCTTTATTTAGGGCACAGTTAAACACTAGGCTCATTATATGTTCAACTATTAATAATATAGTTCCAATATTAAATCTATGCAAGGTAACTTTCATATGAAACCAAAGCATAATTCACCATTCTCACACACACACACACACACACACACACACACACACTCTCTCTCACACAGACATGGGTCTGTTACACAGTGTATTTCAAATATCCTACAGGCACCTAAAAAGATTACAATCAAAATGTGAAGTAACCTTACAATAATAGAAAAATGACAATTGCATTTTCAATTTTCTGGGAGGATGTAACCATCTTTCCTTTAAGGGATACAGCTGAATAAACAGTCCAAACAAAAGCCACTCAACTTTTATTCCGTATGAGAGCTTTCACTGGATGTTCTCGACTTGTCTCTGTCAGTTAAAAGTTTGGAGAATGAAACTTGGGAAATCAACATTACGTCATGTCACTGAAAAATTGCCTCATTTTAAAATGGCACAATTTAAGGAAAAAAACCTCATCCAATAATTTAGATGTTTACATAATTAGCTATTAATCAAGTTCTGATTTTAATTTTCTACTCCATTTATTAAAAACAAACCTACATACACTGTGTCTTAAAATTCGGGTGGCATGCATGCAAATCTCCTCTTCGCTGCTGTTTCTCCTCCCTGGAAAGCATTCCAAATGACCGAGGCAGAAAGGGCTCCTCCAAACATGCCGCGCCACGACTGGAATGCTTGTTTAGAGCACCAGATTCCCAAGCATAGTCCCTCGGCCCACACAGACAGCAGCTCAATAGGTAACAACACCCCTCTTTTTCTGATTTTGAGCTGCTTCTCCAAATGTGTTTGAAAAACTAAAATGTTCTTCCCAGAAGGGCACGTTACCAGCCAGCTGATCCCCAGAGGTCACGGGGGCACTCAGGTGTCCAGAGAAAAGATGGGCTGGGGCAGCTAGGAGGGGATGGCAGGACATAGTCAGCCATGCAGGCGGCAGGGACGGGGCAGTGAGCGGGACCTCCACCGGGGTCACGTGGGAAGGCTCCCAGGGGGAAAAGCAACGGTCCTGGAGCCTGTAAGGCTCAGCTTCCACCCTGACCCACGTCCTGTTTATCTATCAGACTGATCCACGCTGTGAGCCACAGGCCCAGTCCATGCTGGGTTTTGTAAATTGCTTAAAGATAAAAGCTTACCCTGCTGAAAAAGTAGTAAGATATAATACTGAATTTGCACTGAAATGAAAAGTTTCCTGCTGCCCCTTATATATTTAAAATTGCTGTTTTCTTGCAATGAATATAATTCACTGTCTTTTGCAAGGTAAAATCCGCAAGGATCTGACCAAACAGAAATGCTCTAATGATTGCAAATGGCTCAAATATTCTGTCCAGTGAGTTAAGTGATAAAAGTTTCTATGTTAAAAGAAATAATAAGTGGAATTTCACACATATTATAGTAATTGTGAAGCATCCAATTTACATAGAAATAACGTGGAAGAATTCTGACCATGGTGTTTTAAGTGAATCATTACGTGCATTGCTGATACATTTAGAAGCTGCAATGTGCCAGGTATGTTTCTTTTAGCATAATAAGTCCTGTAATGGAGCCTTTAAAAGCTTAAAATGTATAGTTAGATTAACCTTTCTGTTTTAAGGGTTTCTTTCCCCCCTCAAAAAAAAAAAAAAAAAAGGCCAGAAGAGAGAAATACAGAATCATTAAGAAGCCAATTAAGGCAACACCGTTTTCTTTTTTCCATCCAATGATTCCATTGAGGATTTTTCTCCACTACTCACCCTTTTACTTAGTATTTTAGGTTTTTGGTAAATTTTGGTTATTTTTTTTCTCCTAAACAAAGATCCAAGATTTCGCTCAAATTCTTGGACGGAGTACTGTAGCGATTCTGAAAGGAGATTGTATCTTAGATGTTAAGGCAGATTTCTTAAACTAGAGAGGAAGGTGTACTCAGAGAAATCCTAGACCAACAAACGTGATCTGCAAAGCCAAACAGCCTGGCTTTTCTTGTCCTTAGAAGTGATTATTAGAAAGGTTCTTCTTCCTTTTCTCTTTCCCAAATTAGCTTTCTTAGACTTAATATTTTATCCTAGCAAGAAGACATTTCTGCTTTGCCTTATGAGGTAGATAATTTAGTAGATGAATCAATTATTACTAAAATTGAACAAAAAATTCTAGACCAGTTTTTTTTTTTTTCTTTTCTTTGATTTGGAGGAGGGAGGGTATGTGTCTTCAGGTGTCTTTGAGAGAGAGAGGTGTTCCGTGTGCAACCGCCTCATAAAATCCTCCTTCCTTTTCCAGGATTCACGAGCCTGTAAGTCCTTTGCTGTTTCCATTGCATCGAGACCTGGGCTTCTCGCTATCGGTATTTGGGGCCAGGTCATTCTCTGCTGTGTGGGGCCATCCTGCGCCCTTAGCAGCATCCCTGGTCCCCACCCACCAGAGGCCAGGGTGGCTGCCTTCCCCTCCCAGTGGTGACGATCAAAAATTTCTCCAAATAGTGCCAAATTGCCCCTGGAAAGTTGAAAACCACTGAGAATGACTGTCCCAGATCTTGAGGACAGGAAAATCAGTCAAGTCCTTCACCTTTTTTCCCCTGCACACCCCCCACCCCAGGACTAAATATGGTTAATTCAAGCCCATCGTCTAAACACTCAAAATTGCCTAAAATTTCTCACAATTTCTTTTCTTCTTTTACTTTTTTTAAAAAGAGGAATCTTGAAGCTAAACTAAACTGAAAACATCAGACATAAAATTAATAATAGGATACAAATGGTTAATAAATAAAATTCTGACTTTCTGAAGCATTTTCTTTTTGATTAACTCCAGCACTTTAAGATACTAAGGGCATTTGTCCCTTTTCTCATTTCCTGTCCTTAGGTCCAGAAGAAAGAGAAACGCACAAATGACACGGAGGTCATTGGACCATCTGTCTACTTCAGCAAACCAGATGGACAGCAATCAACAGTCATTGGTACCAAGATCTTACGGGCACTTCATCATGTTCTTGAGAAGAGACACAATATAAACAATGTAAGCCCAACAGTAATGCATTTATTTTATTATTAGTAATTCATGCATTTAATTTTGTGGTTTTCCAAGTGTTTTCTGGTATGTCATGTCACTTAAATTTTGTAAAATTGTCCATAACTTTAAGATCATTAGTAAAAATTAAAGACTATCTGTCCATTTGTACATCATTCACCCAGTCCATTCATTCACTCACCTACCTATACATCCACTCATCTACCCATCCATCTATCCATTTATTAAATATTTATTAAGTCTTTTCCATATATTGTGTATTCTGAGCAAACTGCTTACTGGCCATTGTGGGGGGGAACATGAATCAGACGTGACTCCTACATGTAGCTCACAATTTAGAAATAGAGAAATAACCTTAAATAGACAGATTTACCTCCCTATTGCTTCCATCTGCTAGCAAGGTATGGCCAATGAATTAATGAGCAAATGCATATGTATTTCACACACACACACATTTCAGATTCAGAAAAAGTCCCTCACATTTAACAGGATGATATCACAATAAATACAACAGCAAAGCAAAGGTTGCACATATTAGCTCTGTGTGCTTTTGGACATATTTTGAAAGAAAGTATCATTTGTTAAACAAATTATATTGAGTGTTATAGATTTTTAATGGAGGTTTCCCAGGTGGCGTAGTTGGTAAAGAATCTGCCTGCAATGTAGGAGACCTGGATATGATCCCTGCCTTGAGAAGACCCCCTGGAGAAGGAAACAGCTACCCACTCCAGTATTCTTGCCTGGGAAATCCCATGGACAGAGAAGCCTGGTGGGCTGCAGCCCATGGGGTTACAAAGAGACAGACATGACTGAGTGACTACACATGCACCCATGCATGCATTTTTAATATGCAGATGTGTATATAAAGTATGCAACAGGGTCACACACATGCAATAAGGTCACACTCTAATTCAAGGGCTATTTGAACTGGCTGTTTCACGTTGTCTCCACCCACACCCTGCCAGGATGCGGTCAGCCTCCCAATGCCAGGAGCCCTGTCCTGCGTCTCTGTGTTCTCAGCGTCTATGAGCAGACCACCCGTCCACAACTGTTTGCTAATCAGTGCATGACTGAATGCCAGGCACCATGGCAGGGTGGAGGAGGATGACCCGAGATGCCATGCTGGCCAGCCCCAGTTGGAGACGCAGCCTGGACGGTGTGATTGAGGTTGTGGAGTGACCCTAACCCAGCAGGGCGTGGCCGGCCATGCAGGGGGCTGGACAGAGATGGGGGCATTACGGTGCCCAGACGGGTCAGCTTGTGCTTCCCTCCCCCCGAATCGTGCTCCAAAAAGACAGTTCAGGGTTTCTTCCAAAGGTATAAACCCACAGGGGAGGGAGGAGAGGGGCGGTAAGAGCAGTGACACCATCCTGGGAGCCGGGAGGTGACGGATGCTTGGAACTGACGGTGAGATTTGGGAAGGCGGCAGCTCGGCCCACGGTGGGGGAGTTGAGAGTGACTGACATCACAGGACAGAACCGCCCGCGGGCTTCTGAGAGCTGTGAACCACGTGGGAATAAAAAAAGCAGACTGGTCAAACGTCTCCTTCAGGAGTGGGCAGTCTGGGGAAGACCAGATCCTCTGGGTGAGCACAGCAGGAACCTCAGTCTAGTCACGGTAGGGGAGCCACGCTTAAGTCAGGAAACTAGGCAAACATTTGCAACCTCAGCTCCCTCCCATCCAGGGTCTCAGAATGCAAGCGGCCAGGCCTTCCATGGTCCAGACAGGAGTCTGAGCCAGCTGACTGGGCAATGAAAAAAGACCCAAAGAGACTAGTAGTAATATTTCCCAACCTAAAGGCATAGATCCCCCCTTGACTGAACCCCATACTCATCGATCCCTGCCCCCCGCCCCCCCACCTTCAGCTTCAGATGAGCCTTTAGGGCCCTCTCCTGAGTATGAGCCAGAACTAAGGGCCATCAGACATATGTGTGAGCAGAGGATCCAATGTGAAACCAAGAGATTAAATGATTGAATGAGCAGAAAAACATTCATCTCCGAAAACCAGAGACCATGCAAGAGGAAGCAAACTTTGCAGGGACTTGTCTTTAAAGAAATGCCTTTAAATAGAGAAGGGATGATATTCCATTAGAGAACTAAGGACAAAAGGCCATACAGAGGGATCGTTCAGAGCACAAAACTGAAATTAAGTATATGACGTTGGAAATTAAAAGCTCGTAAGTGACACTGGATTATAACAAGCAAAAAGCCTCCCAGAAAGTAGAGGAAAAACTTTGGGGAGATGACTGTGCAGGAAGCCACACCACAATCCAATTTACTGTTTACGAGGGTCACGCTAGGGGTAATCTGCTGCAGGAGGGGAGGACAGTCCACCCAAGGGGCAGGGCAGGTCAGATGTAGGTGATACCAAGGAAGAATAATCTGAGTCGAACATCTGTCTTGATTGAGATTTGGGCTGGGTATAGAAATCCTAGCTGGAAACCAAACTGAAAAGAAGTGGACTGATTTGTGGAACTTCGGCTGATTGGGTGAGTGGTAACGCAAACAAACCCAGGAAGATGTTCCATGAGGCAGGGCTCCGCTTGTCCCATCCAGGTCTGTCTCTCCTGCTGGGCCTTGCAAGCAGCAGGCACAGCAAACGTGAAGGAAAGTGACTCGCCCCTTCTGAGTTCTCTGCCCCTTTCCAGTTTGCTGGGATGGGGACCAAGTCCCAGGCCTCAGGGGCAACACGATGGAGGACACTGCAGCCTAAGACGGAGCAGGGCTGGATCCCAGACCCCCAGCTCGAGAGCTGCCCCACAGGGAGTTAACTGTTGCTGTGTTAACCCTAACACCAGGGGTTTCTCTGGTTGAGTAACTGGGCTGCCTTAAACTACTGCTGTTCCAAATCGGGGGCCAGCTGTCACCGTAGGCCTTTCTCGCCAGGTAGGTCCCCCCTGCCCAGACAGGTTGGTTCATCTCAGTAGAAAACACTACGTCCACCGGACATCAAGTCAGGTGACAATATGTCACTCTGAGGACCGCAGCAGGAGAACTCCCATGGGCTGGCAGAGGAGCCGGAGGGTTCAGGACCGGAAGCAGCACGGAGGGGCGCGGTGACGGCTGTGATTAGGGTGCCGGGAGCACCGGGAGGAAGCACACAGCACCTCTGTCATCTGCCGCCCCCTCCTCACGCACACTGGCCCAGCCTGAGTCCCGCGGCAGGCCGCCAGTCCTGGAGGCCCGGCCTGCAGCCACCGCCTGTGACGAGCACTGGACCGGGGTCTGGGCTTGGCAAGCCTCGCTCCCAGCACCTGTGAGCCTGACCTTACTGTGACTAGGTTAGAGGGGGTCACCCTGGAGCAGGCTGGGCTCCTCACCCAGGGTGACTGGTGCCCTGATGAGAAGGGGGCAAGGCGCAGAGAGGGACCGTGTGCAGGCAGAGGCAGAGACTGGGCCAAGGACCCGGAAGACTGTCTGCAGCACCGGAAGCCGCAAGGAGCCTCCCTACGGGCTCAGGGGGAGCAGGGCCCTGCTGAGCGGTGGTTCTGAAGTCTGGGAGACCAGCCTCCTGCCTGGGAGCCCCCTGAATGGTC
The DNA here is from genome assembly GCA_020226075.1 of Hydropotes inermis. Classification (NCBI taxonomy): domain Eukaryota; kingdom Metazoa; phylum Chordata; class Mammalia; order Artiodactyla; family Cervidae; genus Hydropotes; species Hydropotes inermis. The sequence goes on along the minus strand of CM035276.1, from coordinate 79,814,470 downwards.
ATTGTCACTGCAGCCTCGTGAGATACAGTGAGGAATGCGGAACGGGCTGGCGGGAGTCGGCCAACAATAGAGACCCAGCACCGCTGCCCCTGACACACAGAGGGCGGTCAGCCAAGACCCCCTGCTCGTGGCCAGGGGAGAGAGGCCACACGCCCACCCAGCGAGGCCACAGCCACCGCAGCCAGCACCCTCCACAAAGGAGGGAGGGAGGCTTTCCAAAGTCAGCCGTCCTGCCCTGCCTGAAGGATTTCCACCCATGTCCAGCTGACCTCAACCGTGGGTGCTGCCCCCTGATGAGCCTGGGGCCCTCATCATAGCCTATACACTGGCGTCCTGGCACCCAACACGGATATAGCGGGTGCCCGTCTGATGAAATACGGCTGGGCATACTGGTTTATTCTAGAACCACCTTTCTCCGGGACACATCAGGCCCAACCAGACCCAGCCACACAGGACAGAGAAGACTGTTTTCAGCCCTCAGTTCCCTGGCCAGTAGCTGAGCCAAGTCAGCATCTCTGCCCATAAACATGCCCCCCAACCCCCCTGCAGCCTCAACCTGGCTTTCCCTTACCCCTGAGTCTCAAGTTCATGTAATTTCCCGTGACCTCCAACCTTTGACCTGTTCTTCTAGCTCTTCCATCGCACAGGACTCCTCTGAAGCTTTGTGCTGCAGAGTCAAGTGCAGCCAGGGGTCAGGGGTCAGAACCTGAACTCTTCTGGGAAATGCCTCTCTACACCCATGCACACACACTCAGATACATTCTTACACGTGTGTGTATTTATCTGCATTTCTCACACGTGGGAGTAACCAAGTGGAAGACCGTCCTCCGCCACTGAGTGAGCGCCACCTCACATGCTCCTAAGCGTCTGCTGCACGTAATGAACTGTCAGGCCACTCCCAACCTCTGCTGATCTCATCAGCTCCTTAACTAGCTTTAAAGGCGTGAATTCCTTCTGAGAGAGGGGAACTTGCCATCTCTCCAGGGACCTGCCTGAACCTGTGCTGTGGGGCCAGAGGGAAGGAGCAGGGACCACAGGCCCTCGGTGCCTCCCGTCCTCCACCCACCCTGCCTGCAGAACAAGTCAGCCCGCACGCCTGGCATCCGGGCCTTGAGTCTGGGGGAGGACGCTCCTGAGCTCCCTGCTCAGCGTCTCACCCGCAGCCCCCATTATCCGACGAGACACGTGCCCCCAAACCACCTGTGTCCCATCCAGCTGTGCTTCCAGCAGAGCTATGAGCCGGGCTGGGGCACAGAGGCCTCCAGGACGTCAGCGGTGCCGTCTTCCCCCCGTCAAGCCTTTGGGAGCTCAGACGGTCAAGTCCATCGGGTCACCCTCCTCCTTGGGGTCAGGAGGACTGCACGTCCGTTCAATTTCACTACATAACAACCTGCCCCCAAAACTCAGTGGCTGACAAGGAGGTGCTGTCCTCCGTTGCGTGGGTGGGCTGGGTGGGCTGGGCTGGCCTTGCCTGGGCTCCCTCCAGCAGCCATGTCCAGCTGGAGGGCTGGCTGGATGGATCTCATCTGGAGGTTGGCAGCAGGTGCCGGCTGGACCGCCCAGCTCTCCTCTACGTGGTGACACATGCAGGCCAGACCGCTGCCTGTGGGGGCCCCAGGGTACGTCAGGAGGGCGAAGGCAGAAGCTGCAGTGTGTCATGTCTGCTAGTTTACTGGTCAAGGGATGTCATGGGGCCAGTCAAGAATCCAAGGGTGGGGAAATAGACCCTATCTACCAATGGGGAGATGACCCCACCCCCTGATGGGAGATGACCCACCACCCCCTGATGGAATGATGACTCCACCTTCTGACGGGAGATGAGCCCACCTACTGATGGGAGATGACCCCACCCCTTGATGGGGAGATGACCCCATCCACAATGGGGAGATGACCCCACTTTCTGATGGGAGATAAAACGTGAACTTGTGATTAAATTTCAAGCTTAGAGAAAATAATCCTACAGTTAGGCGTTACTGGTAAAAATACATAAATAAATCAAGCTGACACTCTCCCAGCTCCATCACTGTGGCCCCAGAGGACAGGGATGGGTGGGCCCATGTTCTGGGATGCACAGAGCCGAGCTGAGAAGACCCGGCCCATGCAAGCAGACTCCATGTGCAAACAGCAGCAAGACCACTTCTCAGAGATGAAGAATTAAGGAGAGAAAAAAAAACCTCCCCAATCTCTCTGAATGAAGTGTGTGTGACTCAGGGAACCCAAAGTGGACACAAACACAGAACTCAGTATGGGCACCTCCCAATACAACCACAGAATTACATCTATACAACTGTAAACGTGATTCTAAATTTAAAGTAAAATGCAAAATATCCTTGGAAAACAAAGTATTATAAATTATCTTCATCATTGTCTGGCTTTAAAATATCCCAGGTTACATTTAAAATGTTTAGAAATTATTTCAGGGTGAGGAGGAGAGAGAAGTTCCCAGTCTTTCAGAGCAGAGAGTTACTTTCTCACGTTGATAATTAGAGGACCACAGATTGAACTCAGGTCTCAGAAACACAAGAGTAGCCATTAAATAAAGAAAAACACCTAAGTTTATATTCTTCCCTGGTAGCTCAGCCAGTAAAGAATCCACCTGCAATGCAGGAGAGCTCGGTTCGGTTTCTGGGTTGGGAAGATCCATTGGAGAAGGGATAGGCTACTCACTCCAATATTCTTGGGCTTCCCTTGTGGCTCAGACAGTAAAGAATCCACCTGCAATGTGGGAGACCTGGGTTTGATCTCTGGGTTGGAAAGATGCGCTGGAGGCGGCCATGGCAACCCATGCCAGGATTCTTGCCTGGAGAATCTCCACAGACCAGAGGGGCCTGGCAAGTTGCAGTCATACAGTTGCAAAGAGTTGGACATGACTGAGCGAATAAGCACAACACATATTCTTCAAACCAACAGAGGTAAAGCTATATAATTTCTTTGGATAGAAAAATGTAAAGGAAACATTGAGACTAAGAAAAATGATTTCGAGATCAGTTGGTGATCAATGGGAACATTTATGTACTATTTAAACAGCTCACAAGAGATGTGAATTCAAAGAGGCTCTGCAGTCTGCACCATCACAGTGATGATGGTTTGACAGGAGATGGCCAGGATGCCCCTGCACGCCAACGTTCACTATCATCTGGAAACTGGAGGAACCGGGAAGAGGCAGACTTGCCACTGTTTTCCTACAGTGAGATTTTCTCCTTTACTGCTCTCTCGAAAAATAATAATAAATTTCAAAGTGATGTCTAAATAGAAACTTCAGGACCTATTTAGACAACCAGTAGAAAAACACATATGCAAAAAATAGTGTAATTCCCAAATGTTGGCAATGATGAAAAAATCCATTCAGAAAAACCATACAACATAAAAGACACTAAAATATGATGAAATGCATCTTATCAAGCAAATATTTCCTGAGGGAACAGATATAAATAAAATAAGAAGTATTTAATATTCATAGATAGAAAAGCCACAGTATGTATTCCAGAAATGTCAGTTCACCCCCAGATTATTTAATAAACTGAAATTCCAGTAAAATGACCAAAACACAGTTTTAACCAAGTTATATCAAACTTTATAAGAAAGTATAAATGGGCAAGGAAAATAAAGATCATTAAGGAGAGAAATAACTGAGAAGGACCACAGCTACCTATTAAAGCATAATACCTGGGATAGCACTAACTCAAACAGCATGCAACGGCCAGAGGTGAGGTAAACAGTCCAACAGCACAGACAAAAAAGCAGAAATAGAACAAACTATGTCGTTAATGTGATGTAAAAGTGCATTTTAAATCAGTGGAGAAAAAATTAAGTGAATTCTTCCAATATAATTGCTTTGCTACTAGGAATAAGTAAATTTTGACACATACTCACATCACGCATCTAAGTAAACTACAAGATAACTGCCAACGAATAAACCAGAAAAAACCAGAGGAAGAAAATTTTATATGCTCACTTCTAGAGTGTGAAGACAGACTTTGTAAACAACAGCATTGAAACAGAAACACTTGGAAAAATTTTGATAGATTTGACAACTTAAAATGTTCCTATCTTTTTACTGTTAAAATGCCTATGGGGAAATATTTAGAATATATACAGTACCCCAAAAGCCATTAAACACCCTAATATGTAAAAAAGAGCTTGCAAATCAATAGGAGAATAAAGTAACTCCATAGAAGAACAGACTATAGCTACAAATAGGCAATTCAGAAAGGCAGACCAATAAACAGCCAGTCACCATAGGAAAACTCTTCATCCTCAATAACGACCAAAAGTGAACAACCTAAAACTCGATACCATTGTTTGTGGTCAAAACGGCAAACATTTAAAAAATGACAACGCTCAAATCGCCAAGTGTAGCTAGGAATCACAAACTGTTCCCTACCTTGCTGATGGGTGTGTTCACTTGCACAAAATTTCTGCTGGAGTCCTGATCTTCAAAGTGTCTCAGGTGTCTCGCAAATGTTTCCCACCTGTTGAACCAGCAACTGTAGCCTGTCCCCTGAGGAAATAATTAGAAAGAAACACTAAGATTATTACCAAGGACTTAAATTGTAATTTTCTGTATCACACTTGGGGAATAAAAACCTAAACATTCACCAAGAGGAAAATTCTTCAAAATAAATTGACTTAACTGTGCATTTATAGGGACCATTGCATAATATTAAAAATCAGTTTAGAAAAGCGTTTCACGCTATGGGGAAATTTCCATGATATAACGCCAAGTGTAAGCGCAGGATAAAGACTTTCTCATATGTTATGATGTCTACTTTATCTTTAACATTCACTTTTCCTACAATCAGCATGCGTTTTCTTTCAATTCGAGCAATCAAACTCAATGTAATTTTTTAAAAAAGCAAACAACTGAAGCTCGGCTGCTTCAGTCCTGTCTGACTCTTCGCAGCCCCATGGACTGCAGCCCGCCAGGCCCCTCTGTCCATGGGGTTCTCCAGGCAAGAATCCTGGGGTGGGTCGCCATGGCCGCCTCCAGGGGATCTTCGCCACGCAGGGACAGAGCCCACATCTCTCTCCTGTGTCTCCTGACCCGCTGGGCAGCCCCAGTGATGAGGAAACAGCTCCAAGCGAGGCCTCGGGGGTTCTGGACCCGTAAGTCATTCCTTAGGCTGAGAATTCAGACTCGAACCGGAAGCCCTTTCTCCTCTGACCCTAACTTCCGGGCCTGGCGGTGGGCGCCGCGGGCCGCGCCTGTCTGGTTCCCTCCGTTCGCGCGGCTCGCTCTCGCTCCAGAGGCAGTGTCGGGTCCTCCTTGGCGAAGCGGCGCGGAGCTCGCGGTGACTCGCAGGTGTTACTCCTGGAGGCGAGAGCGCGCCCACCGAGCTGCGAGCCAAGCACCCGGGCCCCGCGGGGGAGGCAGCGGCGGTGGGCCGAGAGGCCAGCGCCGGCCTCGCGCTGGAGCCGCCGCCCGAGCGGGCCTGGCCCTCCTCCCGCTCCTCGGCCCGGCCACAGCGACGGCGGCGCCGCCCTCGGGTCCAGCTGTCCCGTCTTCCCAGCGCGGGCTCCTGAAGGGCCTCTCTCCTCAGGAAAGGCCGCGCCGCGCTGGCCTCATGCAGCCCGCCCGCCGGGGCCTGCTGCTCTGCACGTTGGTAGCCTGATGGTGGGAAAGGATCTCTCCCTCGCTCTCCCTTCGCGCCTCTCAATGTTCGCACTTCTGTGAACGTGCTGGCGAACGTCACTTCCGCTGCTTCACCGCGCGACCCGTGAAGCGCCGTCTCACACGCCGGGTTGAGCGCCTCGACTTCCGGCTCTTCCCGCCTCTCGAGACGTTTAACGCGTTGGTGGTGGTGCCGAGTACGAGGTTGTATTTTAGGCTTCTATAGTTTCACATGCTCACTTCAAGTGGTTTTTCCTCCCGCCTTAAAACGGCCCCAGCCTTTCAGAGGCTGGACGCATGCGAGCTTCCCGCTCACGGCGTGGCCGCGGCCGCTCGGGGCTGCTCCGCCCCGGGAGTGGCCGCGTGCGGCGCCCGGGCTGCCGCGCCCCAGCCCTCACAGCCTCGGCGCCGCGCCACCAGACCCTCTGGGCTGCCGTGAGCGTCGGTTCACGCGTTCCCGTCCTGGCGGCAGAGGCAGCGGGCTGGGGAGGGCGTGGCCCCGGGCGGGCGGCGAGCGGCGGCCTCAGGAGCGCGCGGGGGCCCTTGCCAGGCCGCGGGGGCGGCTCCCCAGACCTGCTCTCTCCCCGAGCACTCAGCCAAGGACTTCCCTCTTTCCCAGCCAGCGGGTGGGGTCTGCCTCCGCACTTCTTGGCGGGGCTCACCTGTTTCTTCTCCAACGCCCTCTGCTTCAGCGCTGCCCTCAGAGCGCCGTTCTCTGCGTCCGGGCCTCGGCAGGCAGAGGGTCAGGCGTCCACGGGCGGGGGCGGGGGTCCGCAGGGAGCAGGTCGGCGAGGCCTCTCGCCCGCCTTGGATTATTCTGGATGCACGGGGCGCGAGTTGGCACCCCCACTTATGCACCCAGACTCTCGCCTTGATCACCGAGGCGCCCTCTGGGCTGGACCCCGCCCTCCTCACTCCAAGGGCGCGCCCACCTGGTCTCCCTAATTAGCAGCCCGAGTGGCCCACGGCTGTGCTCGGAAAGCAGCAGTGGTCACGGAGATGGATCTGTTCCTGAAAGGCTCAGCCTCACGCCCGTCAGACTTTGCCTGGAAGAGTCACCCACCCATTCCTTCCAGACTGAGTGGAGATGAAGAGGGCTGAGGGCTCAGGGCTGTGCAAACATTCTGTGGTGAACTTGGGGGCGAAGGAAGGGCAGGGCCACCAGCCAATGGCCAGCCCAGAGGGATGCTCCAAAAGCGCGGTTGGCACGGGTGCTCAGACTGCATCCGGAGTCAGGGCTCATGTCCAACACGAAGCCACTGAAGCCGAGACTCTGGCCTCCCGCTTGCACGGCCCCTCCTGAGGACCTGGAGGGTCTTGACAATTTTGTGTTCATTCATTTGATTTTTTTCAAGCACGTTGTTCCATATTCCCATGACTTTCTCTCTGCTGTTGACTCACTTAGGTTTAAGTTTTCAGTCTGGCTGGCTCTAACCACATCAGTGCCTAGTGAACTTCTAAAAGCTCATGTTGCTGGCACGCTGGCATGTGAAATGCAAGACATCATAGGAGTATCAAGGGGCCAAGCTCCACGTTTCCTGTCCCTTGTTCCCCAAGACCACTTTAGGAAGTATGATAATCAGAGGGGCTCCGATAACAGAAGTGGTCCGATAACAACCCCCAGAGCGCTTGGGTTTATCGAGGGTTTACTCTAAACCAAGCAGTTTGTAAAGTCTACACTTTGTGGTGTGTCATTCTTGCTAGAACACAATGGCATAAACGTTAAGGGACCATGATCCCTTCCTTATCTAAAACCCCCAAGGCCAGTTGTTTTTCAGAATCAATAACTTACTGTATTTTAGAAAGGAAATCCTGCCAAATACCAATCTGATTGAACAAGCCAAGGGGATCTCAGGCAGCAGATCGTAATCAAACAAATTTCTGCAGTTAAGTATATGACTATTCACACCAAATGGTTTAAAGATCATAAATAGCTTCATAGCAGTGGGGGTCAGGGTTTGCCACAAAATGTTACTTTATGAGAACCCACAGGGGAACAGTGACCTTGCTATCCTGTCTGTCAAGGAGGTGGTACCTAGCTTGTCTAAACTAGTATTCAGTCATTAAGTAATCAGCTCAATGAGAAAGGATCCATAGCACAGTTTTGTTTTTGCCTGCTGGGATGCCTCCCTATTTGGACAAATTGACCACAGCTCAAAGGAGTACTGGTGAAACAGTTTGGTTTAAACATCAGTAGATAGGCGTTTCTGTTGAGCTGATATGACAAATGCCCTAATCAATTTCTGGTCTCAGAGTCAAGACTTAAGGAAAGGTCAGTGATAACAGACAATCATTTTATTTTTCCCAATGTGCTTTCCACCGGTGACAGTGAACATAATAACAGTGAGCGGAGTGTGCTAACACAAGCTAAAAGCTTCCTTGATTGTATGTAGAATGGTGGCCTGAGAGCTAAACTTTTAAAAGAATGAAAAATCTGATAATTAAAAATGGAAACTGTCATAGAAAAGTTACACAGCAGACTAGACAGAGCTAAAGAGAGAATTATATGATTGGAAGGTAGACCTCCTTGTCAAAAACATTCTAGAATGGAGCAGAGGAAGAAAGGAAAGAGAAGGAAAATGCAGATTAGCCTTTTACGGGCGTAGCACAATGTGAGAAAATAGAGTATGTTTCTGATCAGAATTCTAGAGGGAAAAGAGAATGGAAGAGACACAGTATTTGAAAAAAGAATAGTTGAAATTTTCCCAGTATTTTTTAAAGATATGACTGTTCATATTTAGGATGTCCATAAATCCCAAGAAAGGTAATTAATAATGCACATTTAGACACATTCTAATGACACTGGTGGATACAAATGACAAAGAGAAACTTCTTCAGTTCAGTTCAGTTGCTCAGTCGTGTCCGACTCTTTGCGACCCCATGAATCGCAGCACGCCAGGCCTCCCTGTCCATCACCAACTCCTGGAGTTTATTCAAACTCATGTCCATCGAGTCGGTGAAATGGGAGGAAAGAAATAGATTTTCTAAAAGAAAACAGGATTTAGAAATATAGCTGATTTCTCAAAAAAAAAAAAAAAGAAATATAGCTGATTTCTCAACAGTAGTAGGGAAAACAGAAGACTGTGGCATAATATCTAAACTGTTGAGAAAAAATAGATGTTTACTTTAAATTATAGGTCAGTTCAATGTATTTTTAAAAAATGATGATGAAGTAAAAATATTTCCAAAATCTTATGACTGACCCTCATTAGAGATACTTCTGTAGGGAAAACTCGAGGAAGAGAGAAAGGACCCCAGAAAAAAGATCTGAGATACAAAGAATGTTTATCAAAGAAAATAGTAAATATGTGGATAAGTCTAAACAAACATTAGCTGTGGAAAATAATAACATATAATTTGTGTGGTTAAAAATAACAAAATAGAACTAAGAAACAGAGCAACTGCAACATATAATTTATAATAAAAAGAACTCCAAGTTTCTTGTATCATTTGTAAAGAGGGTAAATATTAGCTGTATACTTTGTCAACTCAAATGACTTATGGATTATTAATATTTTATGGTAATCAACAATATCCTAGAAATAGAATGTGTTCCAAATTGAGCTGGAAAATAAGATGGGAAGAAATTAAAAACCAATTAATTTAAAAGGATGTAAGAACAGAAAGAAAAAAGAAAGCTAACAAAGGGAGGACAAATATTCAATAGAAAGCATGAAGGAAAATAGTAGAAAGAAATTTCAATTATCACTAGTCACAATAAGTACTAATGAATAAAACTTTCTAATTAAAAGGTTAAGATTATCATGCTGAATTTTTAAAATCCCATTTATATGTTGTTAATAAGTAATAGATAAAAAAGTATAAGAGCTTAGACAGGCAAAACTCAAAAACAAAAAGGAAAAATATGTTCTAAAAAAATAACCAAGGGACACTGATATTAATATATTGGTGTAAGTTGAAAACAAAAAACTTAAGGCCAAAGGCATTAATGGTTACATTTAAAAAAAAAAAGGTTATTATATATTGATACAAGGCATAAACAGTTCAATTCAACAGGAAAGTGTAACAATCCTAAGCCCTTCTGCTCCTGGTAACTCGATCAAAGTACATAAAACAAAAATAGGTGAAATTGTAAGGAAAATTTGAGAAATCCAGCATCAGAGAAGCAGATTTTAAAATACATTCTGTGAATAATCAATAGACCAAATAGACAAAATTCAGTAAGGATATAAAATATATGAACAATACTCTGAAAGCGTTGATAAAATAAGGATAAAACAGATAAGAATCAAATTTTTTCAAACACTCCAGAAACATTTACAAATACCACATGCTAGGAAATAAAGTTAAGTGCCCCGTAGTTTAGTAAGTTGATATAATATGGACACATCGTTTCTGACTTCAACACAATTTTATAGATTCTAAAACATAATCTTCTTTTTTGGTTTTTAGTGTCTCTAAATTGGGATGTGTCTCACAGTCAGGGGCTCTTATACTTGCTGCTGCCATTTTCCCACATCATAACATTTCTGAAATTTTAATACATCTTGTGTAGCATTTTAGGGCCAATAAATATGTTAAGTTCAAAATCAATAATGAAATGATTTTAACACAAATTCATGTGAAGCAAAAGACATACTGTCAAAAACCTTATGATCATTTCATGATGTCAAATCATTATGCTATTCACCTAAAGCTTACACAGTGTTCTGTGTCAGTTATAGCTCAATACAAGTAGAAGAAGAAAAAGCCTCCTGGATCAAAATAGTAATCCTTATGGAAGTTAGAAAATACTCACTAAAAATATCAGGTGTCAGTAATTGTGAAATGCAGCCACGGTCACGGTAAAAGGCAAATTTACAGTCTTAAATTATATGAGGGGCTTCCCAGGGGTAAAGAACCCGCCTGCCAACGCAGGAGATGCAGGAGACTCGAGTTCCATCCCTGGGTCGGGGAGAACCCCTGGAGAAGGCAATGGCAACCCACTCCAGTATTCTTGCCTAGAGAAGTCCATGGACAGAGGAGCTTGGTAGGCTATGCTCCATAGGGTCGCAAAGAGTCAGACATACCTGAAGCGACTTAGCACACATGCACAAATTATATTAGAAAATTTTTAAAGGCTGGAAGAATAGAATAGCCTCCAAGAATAGCAGAATAAACTCAACAAAGCAAAAGAAGGGAAACAGTAATGGACAAGATGCAATTCAGTTGAAAATAAAGGGGAAAAGGATAAGCAAAGCCTAAGTTTGATTCTTTGAGAAAGATTAATCAAATTAACAAATATTCACAGCATAAAAAGATAAAATATTCACAGTATAAATGAAAAACTGGTTATGTATAAGCAACAAAATTTAGATATCAAAGAGTATTAAAACACATCTAGGACAAATAATTTGTAAAAAATGTGAAAATAATGAAGTCCTATGTAAAACAATTTAGCTAAACTGACCCCTACAGGACTGAATGATCTTGAAACCGTTAAGTGCCTTGAATCAATATTTTAAAATCTATCTGCAAAGAAAATACAGATGGTTTTACAGGCAAGTTCTACCAATCATTGCATAACTCCATCAGTCAACTATTCCAGAGAATGTAGAAAGAACAAACATTCCTTCAGCTCATCCTACTGGGCTAGTTATCAAAATCACGGATAATATAAAAGAGACAACAGGCCAACCTTTCACATGAGCAAAAACCTGCACATACACAAATGCAAAAATACTGAAAATCATTAGCAAATAAAAGTCATGTGCACACAGGACTTCGAGATTACTTTTGCCTTAAAAACATTAAAACCCACATTACTGTAAATACCATACAAGCAGCTCAAAGCAGGAAAACCATAAACTTGCCGTATAGTTTCAGTGATCAGGAGGGCGTGGTGATGGCTGACGAACAAGTGAAGTACAGTACAGAGGCTAGAAAGGGGTCCACGCGCAGGAAGGCTGACTTCCAACAGGCCTTGTGGATGAGTGAGGCGAGAACAGGACCCCTGGTCATCCAGGGAAACCCAGAAGCCAGCTCCCCACCTCACTTCATTCACGAAAACCCGGCATTAGTAGCCTGCGTGTGACAGCGTTTTCTTATCATTCAGAAGAAACCACGGGATAGCATCTTTACGAACCTCATGTGGAGATACTTTGGGTTTGAACTGTCTGACCCAGAGCACTTGCACGTGGGAATGCGCCTATAAAAGGGAAGTAATATTGAAAATAAGATATGACTGATGAGATTGAAATAAGAGCCAAATCCAAAATCTACTGATAAAAAGCTCAAAAGATGGGGGGGGGGGGGGAGATTAAGCTACAAGTTTAAAACCCACTAGAGGTAAAGTGAACAAAACCCTAGAATAGATGAGATGGAGATCGAGGAACATCAAGTTTAAACCAACAGAAGATGACAAGGATAAGGAGTCTTGAGAAGGTCCTTTTAAGATGAACGTGGTGAAGAGCAGGGGGCTGGTCAGCTGCTGGCACTTCCGCTGCCCCTCGCGGACCACCGTGAGGGGGGACACAGGAAGCCAGAGTGACGGATGCACCTGGTCAGACTCCTTACCAAAGCCCCTCCCGACACGGAGCCCGCTGATGGGAGACCACACACCCCGCCAGCAAGCACTTGTTAGTTTATTCACCGTTCCTTCTACCTTTCCTTACCAAGCACCTAGCTGCCTGCCCGCTGCCTCGTAAGAAATGCATCTATACGTGGTCCTCCCTAGCATTATGCCAGGCAGCTGGGTAACCCCTGTAATGTCAGGGTTAGAGTCCCACAGTAAGGGGTGATTCCTAGACCCAGGGTGACGGGTGTGATCTGAGGTTGGAGGAGGTGGGAGCCGACAACACAGGCTCCGCAGCCTCACCGGAGACTTTAGAGCCCGTCCGAGGACCAGGAGGAGCCGCTAGGCACCTCTGCAGGAAAGCACAGTAAATCCGAGATTTCTGGAGAGACCCGTGGGCTGGGACCAGGCAGAGAGCAGAGTGCAGGCCAGCTGGGCGTCCACGCCCAGAGCAGATAGCCGTGGTAACGGTTCACAGAAGGGGCTTCCAGATACTTAGGAGACAGGGTGGAGTTTGGAAGGGAAAGGCTTAGGGGAACAAGGCGTGTTTTCTGATATGGACGACTGGGAGGCATCTCTTCTGCAGAGACCTAAGCAGAGGATGGGGCTCAGTATCAGCCTCTCAGTTCAGTTCAGTTCAGTCGCTCAGTCGTGTCCGGCTCTTTGCGACCCCGTGGACTACAGCACGTCAGGCCTCCCTGTCCATCACCAACTCCCAGAGTCCACCCAAACCCATGTCCATCGAGTCGGTGATGCCATCCAACCATCTCATCTCTGTCATCTCCTTCTCCTCCCACCCTCAATCTTTCCCCAGCATCAGGGACTTTTCTAATAAATCAGTTCTTCACATCAGGTGGCCAAAGTATTGGCATTTCAGCTTCAGCATCAGTCCTTCTAATGAACACCCAGGACTGATCTTCTTTAGGATGGACTGGTTGGATCTCCTTGCAGTCCAAGGGACTCTCAAGAGTCGTCTCCAACTCCACGGTTCAAAAGCATCGATTCTTCGCCGCTCAGCTTTCTTTCCTCCCAAATAACCAGCCTGACTTGAACGGGTGCCCGGGGTCTCCCTCTGCAAACTGCAAGGCAGGCAAGCTGGCTCAGGTGCCCCAGGCCCAGGATGGGGCGGGGCCAGGGAGGGGCCCCTTGCAGGGGGAGCCCCGCTGGGCCAGGACACATGCTCTGTCCCGCATCCAGGGTCCTCGCTCCTAGGGGTTCCCACCCGGCAGGGGTAGGGCGCAGGGAGCAGTGGTCCTCAGACTCCACTCAGAGGGGCCTGGAGCCTCGCTGCTCAGAGCACGTCCCGAGGCACCAGCATCTCCCGGGGGCTGCTGGAAACATGGGCCCAGGTCCCTCCCTTCCAGGACCCATAGAGTGAGAATGAGCACTTTTCAGAGTCTGCAGGAAGCTGGACACACTGACTCCAAATCACAGCAAGATCTCGGACTAGTCAGTGCCAGAGGATGACTGCCCACGTGCACGTGTGCGACCGCCCTGACCAGGAGCACCGATGCCACTCCACCCGCCGCCACCCCGCCGGCTCTGCTCTGTTCCACTCTCCTTACATGGATTTTCACGTCTGAACTGACGGAAAGCGGGGCTTCTGCTAATTATACACACCACAAGCCTGGCATTGAGTAAGCATCACCAGTAACAAAACAGCCAGAGAAGCCACAGAGAAACATCGCCTCAAACAGGTAGTGCACTTCCCGCCAGCCCTGCTGTGTCCCCGGGAGAGCAGGCCTGGTGGCGAGCCTGGGGTTGAGCGAGGGGCCCAGAGTGCTCAACCCCGCTCCCCTGCCCGCCCGCGCCAGGCCCCTGTTTGCAGCACTTTGCTGCCTCAAGCCTGTCACTCAGCCTTACTCAAAAGGCCGGTCCAAGTCCCGCGTCCTCTAGGAAGCTTTCCCATTCGGTTAAAAGCTGTATTTTGGAACCAAAATTCTAGGCATACGCTAACAGGTTTAACTAGATTGCTATATGCACAGCCCAATCTTCCAAATAAAAACCTACCCAGCTTCACATGAGATCACCTTGCTAAGTATACAGTTGCACGACGCGTCATTCCCTTGGGTAATTCCCAGCAGTTCACGTGCACTTTTGCCGTGGTTCTCCTGTGGATCAGCAACTCGCGTTCCACGGAGTAAGCGGCAGTGGGAAGTTACAGGATGGGGACAGGAAGAGAACAGCCGCAAAAGAGGCAGCATGCTCTTCACAGTACCGCGGGGACTGAGGGCTGGGGGCAGAGCAGCAGGCCCCGAGCCGCGGCCCCGCCCAGCCGGGCTTCGTCAGCAGCTGGATTAGAGCAGCCGTTTCTGGCAGAGTTACAAAAGCAGATTAATCCTCCCAGGGCACCTTAATGGTGGGAGAGGTTTCCTTCCCCCAAATCCACCGAAGACCAGTGACAGGTGTGTGCCAGAGCCAGGCCACCACGCTCCCGTCTCAGCCCCCAGACCGAGGTCCCTGGGGTGCCTGCCACGCTTGGGGAAGCACCCTCTGGAAGGTGGGTGTCGATTTTAAACAACCAGGGCTCACGTTTTCTCAGCAAAAGTTTCTGAATTTAAAAGCACTTGATAATCTTAGTTTCTTACCATGCTTTTTTTAAATTATAGGGGAAAAATGTGTAGAAAACCTAAAAAGAAAATAACATGGAGGTTATTTTTAGACATTTTAATATTTTAGATATTTAATATTTTTAGACGCTCTAAACTGGAAAGCATTGTTCTTAGCCCTGAAACATGACTGGCAGAGCCCTACTAAACTCACAAGCCTGGACTCAGATTCCCGACAGCATTGACTCTGAGCGTTGCTGCCAGACTCCAGGCCACCGTCTGGGGACAAGAGCCGTGCTGGGCAAGGCTGCGAAGGCCGCTGCTGTGGCCTGAACTATGCCCCCCTAAAACCACATGCTGAAGCCCTAACCCCCCAGGACTCAGGGCGTGGCTGCCCTTGAAGTTGGCTTTTAAAGAGGCGATTAAATTACAGTGAGGCCACGTGGGCGGGCCCTGATCTTGTCTCACAGGTTCCCTTGGAGGAGGAGATCAGGACATAGACACAAACGTGAGATAAACAGCCAAGGACTGCCCCTATTTTGCTCAAGTTGGTTTTAATGGGGTTTCGAGCCTTTGGAATGAAAGTCTAAGGCTTGTACAAGCCAGAGGAACATACACACTCTCTTCACACTCAAAGCCGACCAGACCGGTGTGCTCAGCGCTGCTTATCCACCATGTTTATTTGAAGCGTGTACACAGGACCTCACAGTGTATTTGTCTTGATCCCGTCGCGTGCAATCTATAAGACGTATGAGCCAAGCTTACTTCCGATGTGAATTAAAGGTATGTGGTGACTGACTCCTCGTCTCCTTCTGTTGGAGGAAAACCTGTATTTGGATGTGTAGATTTCAAATCTGCCCCCTTTTAACAGTCGTTTTTGAGACTGAAGTATAGTTGCTTACAATATTACATTGAATTCAGGTGCGCAACACACTGATTCTGTGTTTCTGTAGGTTGTGTACCGTGGGAAGCTGTTATAATGCTGGCTATTTCGCCTTTGCTGGACATCACACCCCCATGACTTTCTAACTGATGATGTCCACCTCTTCATGCCCCTCACCTATGGCGCCCGCCCCCTCACTCTCCACCCTTCTAACCGCTAGATTGTTCCCTGAGTCTGTTTCCACTTTGTTCGATCTGTTCGTTTGTTTTGTTGTTTAGATTCCACCTATAAATGAAACCATGCCGGGTTTGTCTTTCTCCTTCTGACATTTCATTTAGCGTAATAACTCATATAACTCAACATCAAGGAAACAAAAAAAATGATTAAAAAATACACAGAAGGCCTGAATAGACATTTTCCCAAAGAAGACATATGAATGGCCGAAGGGTACCTGGAAACATCACTAATCATGTGGAAAAAGCAAGTCAAAACCTCAACGAGCTATCAACTCATGCCTGTCAGAGGGGCTGCTGTCCAAACGAGCACAAGTACCAAGCGCTGGGGAGGGTGTGGAGAACAGGGGACCCCGATGCGCCGTTGAGGGGGGCTCAGTGGGCGCAGCCTCTACGGAGACAGCACGCGGGTCCTCGGGAACCAGGAATGGCGCGACCCCCTGACCCGCCACTCCGCTCCTTCGCCCCGTCCTTCCCCGCCCGGGGCAGCTGGTGGAGAGAGAAGATAGCAGGGCCGCCTCCCGGGAGCACCCCCACCCCTCCCAGGTCGCGGGCCCCACTGGCCCTTTCACGTGCCAGTTAGTCTGAGCAGGGGCAGGAAGACAGCGGCCCTGGCAGGACGCCTGGGAGTGCCCAACACTCAGCTCCGCTTCCCGGGTGACTCAGGAGTAAAGAAGCCGCCTGCAGTGCAGGAGACCCAGGAGCCGCAGGTTCGATCCCTGGGTGGGGAAGATCCCCTGGAGGAGGGCGGGGCAACCCGCAGCAGTATTCTTCCGGAGAATCCCAGGGACAGAGGAGCCTGGCAGGCTACAGCCCACGGGGCCACAAAGTCGGACACGAGTGAGCGACTGAGCGTGCACATATGTGACACTCATCACACCCTCCTGACCCTCTGAGCCAGGTTAGGACATGAAACTCCTAGTTTGCCCCCAAGAAGGGGAGTTTCTGAGGGACTCTCGGTGTCTGGAGGTCTCATCTGCATGGTCTCCGCAGGAACCCGTGGGGCGGCTGGCCAGCCGAGCCTCACTGCCTCCAGAGCCCCCCTGGTCTTCCCGCCTGGGACACAGGCAGCCTCCCCACGAGGACCACTGAGGTGTGGAAGCAAGGGTACCCGGAGCTGCAGAGCCCCGGGGAGGGTCTGTCCCAGGCCCGGGAACGGTTGAGGGAGGAGGCGGCAACGAAGCAGGTCTCTGGGGGCCTCTTCTCTGAGGGGAGAGCCCCATCTGCGTGCAGGAGCCAGGCGGGGAGACCCCCACCCGCGTGCGGGACCCAGGAGCCTGGAGCATGGAGGCTGGGCCTGGGTCGCCTCTGAACACGTGTCTTGGCCGCCGCACGGATTTAGATTTCACATCAGATAAAACCGTTTGGTGAGGATGTCCCCACAGTCTACCAGCCTGTCCTCCTGGGCTAGAGGGGCTGACCTGCTCTGCACAACCCAGTGTCAGCTACAAGCCTCCATAAGGGGTCGGGCCCCTTTATTAGATGGGGAAGTGTTGGAATTCCGTTTCCTCCTTGATGAAGAATTTGAAACGTTCCCCCTGTCACAGAACAAAGGCAGCCGTGACTTCTGTTTCACCATCTGCACGGCTGATTTCATGCACTTTTGACAGTTGCTATCACACTTCTGACAGTGACGACCTCCCCGCCAAGGGAAGCTGGGTAGGTGGGGGGGTCGTCTGCGCCTAACCCATGTCAGCTCATCCCAAGTGTGAGCTTTGTGTAACCCAAGGAATGAGCTTAGCAGACGCTTTGCTTTCCACTTGGAAAACAGCCTCACAATCCCAATTCAGATGATTCAAGATCAAACAAAAACATCTTGGGCAGTCACCTGCTTCGACCTTCAGAGCGTTCAGGGTCGGACACTCAGAGGGCCTTCTGACTGTGGCCCTGGTCCCTGAGCAGCGTAGCTGGGGGCTCCTGGGCCCAACCACACTGACCATGAGCTGTTCCTCCTTCCCTGAGGGGTCCAGTGTTCTCAGGGGACCCCAGCAAGTTCAGCGTGGTCCCCTACACAGCACTTGCTGTCCACGGACACGCACGACCCCTGACATAATCACAGACATCATGCTGAAGACGAGGAGCCAGGGAAGGGCTTCCTGAAGCAGCGGTGTGTGCCTGACTCAAGACTCCCACCCGATGCCCGCAGACCCGGGAGGTCCTCTCTCTTGCTCTGCAGCCCTGGCTCTCCCCTCCCAGCTCGAGGCCTCCGCACGGAGGACCCAGGATTCGCCGGGGAGGCGCGCCCTTCTGGCTCAGCATCGCCCTCCGGAGCCTTGCGCTCTCAGCCTCCGCACCCCGTCCAGCCCCTGTGAGGACCGGTCAGGCGAGCTTGGCCAGGCTGCGCCCCATGGGGAGAGAAAGAGGAAGAGGAAGATTCTAAGAGAGCCTTCCCCGGACCCCTCTGAGTGGCAGAAGGTTCCGATCACTGTGTCAGAAGGCATCTGTCACCAGCACACCATGAGGGCAGGCGGTCTGGGGACAGAGCCGGGACCCCCGGACGCAGGCTGCAGGCACAGCACCCCCCCCACCCCCCCCGGGAAGGTCTGGTGCAGAGGAGGGCTGCTCCAGGAGCCAGGCTCTAGCAGGACTCACTCCCGTTCCATCCAGTTTAAAAACAAGAGGGGCCGGACCCACGTCACCGCCATGAGAGCCACACGTCCCTCGTGGGAAATTTCAGCAGGAACATAGCCCTTCCCCGGCCTCTAGGTGCAAACTATTTGTCTGATTCCTTTTTCCAAATGTCAGGAGGGTAACAAGCCTGTGTGCGTGCTCAGTTGCTCCAGTCGTGTATGACTCTTTATGACCCCATGGACCGCAGCCCGCCAGGCTCCTCTCTGTCCATGGGGTTCTCCAGGCAAGAGTAAGTACCTGAGTGGGCTGCCATTTCCTCCCCCAGAGGATTTTCCTGATCCAGGGATTGAATCTATATCTCCTGCATTGGCAGGCGGATTCTTCACCATGAGTGCCTCCTGGGAAGCCCCCAGGAGTGTTACCCTGGCTCATAGTAACAGTATTGCCATGACTTTGATGATAAGGCAGAGCCAGCAGCGGGCTGCCTTGTACTGTTTGCTGAGTGTTTGCTTAGGATTTTCCAAGCAGACAGGAGCTGTGCCTGGGCAGCCATGCTGGGGTCTCTGATTCCCGGTGAGATGCTTCAGTAGGTACACTCGTGTCTTCATGGATGATTGATAGTCCCCTGGGAGGTGGGAGGGGTTGCATGAGTCCAGCTCATGACCTGCCGCCCAGATTTAACAAATGCACAAGAATGTCCTTCGAATAGGAGCACAGACAGCCTTCAGGGAAATTATCAGGCCGTTGAGCTGCAAGACAAGGCCTTCCGGAGCTCCTTCATGGGCGTTTTATTGTCGCGAGAGTGAAAATGCAGCACTTTTTGGAGGAAAATTATAGCTGTCCCTTTCCAGATTTTCTGTGGCCGTTAACCTAGAAACGCGGTGACTCCAGGCCTCACTAGTGACTCCACAGCTCAGAAAGCAAGCTTTCTCTCCGTCTCCCCAGACGTGTTGTTAAGGTAAACAGTGCTCTTTTCTGGTTTCAAGTCACCTGCTAACTGGGGAAACAGAGAGAAGACAGTGTGTCCTTGCCCGGGGTGCAAATGTCACTGAAAGGCCAGGGGACGGAGGCTGCCCCTGCAGCTCCGAGGGTGCCTGGGGGCCACCCGGCACTCCGTGGCCTGCAGGTGGCCGGCCCCATCCTCAGCCACCCTGCCGGGCCAGTGGGAAAGCCCCACCTCCTCCATGAAGCCCCACCAACCGCTCCAGGGCCGGGTCACAGCTCCGTGCCAGGCCGCCTCCTCCACGTCCGGGGAAGGTCCCAGGCGCGCGGAGGAGCAGGTCGGGGCTCCGAGCTGGTGGTTTCCTCCTCCAGCCTGTCTGGACTCCCAGCCCCGAACGAATGCTTGAGGTCTGAAAACCCAAAAGGGGTTTAAACTAAAACAAAACCAGGACGTGAAAGGGAGAACCTGACATCTGCGCCCACAGGAAAGCGAGACCTAAGAGGCGAGAGAAGGAGGCCCCACCAGCGCCTGATTTATGGAAAACGGAAACCCACCTCCTGATTAGTGACCCCCAGCCAAGTCTCCCCCATCCTCACGCCAGTAGACACCGCTTGGACCTGGCCCCAGACCCTCAAGTCCTCGCCCGCAGTGGCCGTGGGTGCTTTTCTCTAGCTGCAATCCCTGCGCTGCTTACCGGCTCCCTTTCCAGCCATCCTCTTTATTGAGGAGGACAAGGGGGCGTCCTCCTGGAGGGGGAAGCCTGGCCGCCACCAGGGTTGGCCAGGTGCTTGTAACGAAGGACTCGCAGCGACAGCACCACCAGCTGACGGATGGTCCTCGGGGCCGGACTGAGGCCCCACGTGCCTCACGACACCCCTTGGCTCTAGCACGGCCTCTCTGGGGGAGCCTTCAGAGGACGGGGAATGCCAGGCTCCACTAAGGTCTGGAAATGATGGTTTTCAGGGATTCCCAAAGATGCGTTCCTTCCACTACAGTGCAGGGAAGTGATGTGTGTGTGCACCTAACTGTGTGTGTGTATGAGCATGTGTATACGTGTGCATGTGTGTATG
The DNA here is from genome assembly GCA_020226075.1 of Hydropotes inermis. Classification (NCBI taxonomy): domain Eukaryota; kingdom Metazoa; phylum Chordata; class Mammalia; order Artiodactyla; family Cervidae; genus Hydropotes; species Hydropotes inermis. The sequence goes on along the minus strand of CM035276.1, from coordinate 79,794,096 downwards.
TGTGTGTGCATGTGTGTGTGCGTGAGTGTGCACAGGCATCCTCTCTTTGGTTTCCCGGCTGGCTCTGTGTGGGTGTCAGAGGGCCAATGCCATCAGCCCGGCTTTCAGGAGACAGAACTGCCCGCCTCAGGGCTGCCCTGCCCTATGGAAACAAGCTCCATGCACCTGCATATGCCCTGGGTGAAAAGGTTTGGGTCTGCAGCTGGACGTCAAATCCGTTTGTCCCCCAGCCTCCCATGGGGCACTTTCGGCCCAGATCTCAGAGCAGGAGCGAGGCCCCGGGCCCCTCCCAAGAGCGGGGGCTGCAGACTCTGAAAGGCCCATGTTCTTCTGAAGCTGTGGCTCATTATTCCCTAGAACAGTGGCAATATAATGCATTTTCATTTACTTAGCCTGAAATATATGTAAATTAAAGGGTTTTCTTTTATTAAAACTAACCCTGAAACTCACCACTGATGTGTTTTTGTTATTCTAAAGAGAAGCAGCCCTGGAGGACGGGGGCCCTGACAGCGTTTCACATGCAGGCGTGGGTCTTGCTGCAGAAAGAAGGCCCTCGCGCCCCAGGCCAGAGCTCCCGAATAAAGCGGTGCCCAGTGGCGAGGCTTGCCCTGCGCACGCGCCCGCGGCCTCCAGTTGGGATGGAGGGGATGGCCAGCCCCGCTTGGAAGCCTAATTGCAACTGAGAAGGAAAAATGAACTGCCGTTCTGCCGCTGGAGCCCAGGGCTGGAGCCCAGCACGGGGTGGGGGGTGGAGGAGAAGGTGCTGGAACGCCACTGACGTCCCTGGAGGGAAGGACTCAACCCCCTCAGTCCCGTCTCCTGGGCCAGCCCAGATCCCAGACCCCAGCCAAGACCCCGGCCTGGATCCCAGAGCCTGGCCCAGATCACGGACCCCAGACCCCAGACCCCAGCCCAGACCACGGACCCCAGACCCTGGCCCAGACCATGACCTGGACCACAGACCACAGACCCCAGACCCCAGACCCTCTCCCAGACCACGGACCCCAGACCACAGACCACAGACTCCAGACCCTGGCCCAGACCACGACCTGGACCCCAGGCCCCAGACCCCAGACCCTGGCCCAGACCACAGACCACAGACCCCAGATCCTGGCCCAGACCACGACCCGGACCTCAGGCCCCAGACCCCAGACCCTGGCCCAGACCACGGACACCAGACCACAGACCCCAGGCCCCAGACCCCAACCCGGACCAGAAGCCCTGCATGATGACAAAGCCTTGAGCGGCCCCCACCTGCCTGGATTCCTCGCCAATTCCCCAAACCCCATGCCCCACCCTGAGCATCCCTCTGAGAGAGTCTGCTCCTGCACCCATTAGAAGTGGCCGGACCCCCTGTGTCCATGTCCCAGGCTGCCTGGGAATGGACCCAGTCATGGGAATGGACCCTCGCAGTTTGCAGGCCGAGGGCCGAGATCAAGGGTCTGGCGGAGCTGCGTCCTCCCCTCCCGGTCATGCAGCGTCCAGCATCCTCGGTGCTCCGTCCCTGGACCCAGGCCTGCCTCTTCCCACAGCACCTCTCTCCCCCGAGAAGGGCCGGATCATACTGGGTGGAGGGCCCGCCTTCTCCTCTGTGACCACAGCGTACCACACCGGGACGTCTGCAGGGGCTCTGCTTCCTAAGAAGCCCCATCCTGAGGTTCCGGGAAGGACATGGATTTGGAGGGGACACTTTGCGCCCCAGGGTACCTTCTCACCTTGGGAACCGCCGAGGGCTACGGGCTGGGCTGGACGCCCCACGGGGACTCCCTGGCGGATGTGGCCGGGGTGCTTGGTCTCATGTGCACGGTTCAGCCCCTGATTTTATGAGAACTTGATCCCACATCATCCGGCACGCTGCCTTTTGCTTTGTTTTGTTCCAAACAACAATGAACATTTATGATGCATCACATTTCAATTCCCGAATCTCAAGTGGGATAACCCGGGGATCAGGCACTCAGGAGCTTGACTGGGCAGTTCTGAGTGAAGGTCTCTAGTGAGATGGTCAAGCAAGCTGCCTTGCGCTCTCTGGAGGTGGATGAGCCTTCAAGGGTCATGGTGGGTCCTCACCCTGCAGCCGGCCCTGGGTGGCGGTGTGTGCAGGTGGACCCCCTGGGAGCCTGCCATCAGGGTGGCCCCTACACAGCCCCCGGGCTCCTGTTCCATCCTCAGAGGGGCTCACTTGCTTTGCCAGCACTAAGACCTGCTTCCTGCAAGGTTCCTTCCACCCTAAGCCCAGAGGAGGTTTCGGCTCCACGGGCTGTCTGTGGGACCGGGAGCTGAAGGGGGAGAGACAGGCGCGGAGAAGAGGCAGCAGGCAGGTGCAGTGTCCAGGACTCGGGCAAGTCCAGGGCGCCGAGGAAGTGGCCGGCAGAGGCGGCGGGGTTAGCAGGCCAGCGGACAGGAGGGGGTTCCGCACCCCCCAGGACCAAGCGTGAGGCTGAGACTCAGCATCCTCATCCGGGTGCAGGCACCTGTGTGTCTGACCTCACCCCCTCCTCCGAGCCCGGGAAGAGCTCCGGGTGAGGGCAGACAGGGATGGGGCGGATGGTCTGGACAGACTTCCCACCCCCGGAGCACAGCCCTGACCCCCAGCTCAGAGAGGGTCGATGGCTCACGGCTGAGACCTTCTGGGGAACTGTCTCAGCCTCAGGAGGTTGACCGTCTGCGCTAGCATCCCCCAGGCTTCTGACCACAGGACTCTCAGAATATGACCTGGTTTGCAAATAGTCTTTGTAGATGTATTAGTTCAGATGAGGTTATATAGGGGGTAGGGGTAGGGTGGATCCCAGGTGACTGGTGTCCTCGTGAGAGCAGACACAGACACGGGGAGAAGAAGATGCTGTGTGGCATCTTGGAGAGATGCTCCTACATGCCACAGGGCAGCAGACGCCGGAAGATGCAGGGAAGACCCTCCCTACAGGTTTTGGAGGGACCCACAGCCCTGCTGACCCCTGAGCCCCGGACTTCTGGTCTCCAGAGCTATCAGACAGCATGTCCCCGTGGCTTTCCTGGTGTGCCGTACTTTCTGCCAGCCTCCCCAGTTACACCCTGCACCGCCAGCCTTTTGAAAGCAGGCCTGAATTTGAGGAATCTTCGAAGGGCAGAGCTTCCAGCGGGACCGCCTGAGGTCTCTGTTGACCCACACTTCAGCCCAGCCCTGCGTGGGGATCGGATCTCCATCAGAGAGAGCCGTGAGGGCTGCGGGTGCAGGGGGCCACAGGGAACCCCATCATGGCTGCTCTGGTCCAACGGCACCGTAACGTCCCAGAAGCCTTTTACCCTGGAGACAGCAGGCATGTGTGTGCATACATGTGCACACACGTGTACACACACGCATGTACACGCACTCACACATGTGCACATGTGCATGCTCAAACACGTGTGCACACTCACACATGTGTGCACACACACGTACATGCACACTCACACACGCTCACACAGTTCTGAGAAGGGAGTCAGGCCCCACACCGGCTGGGGTGGCAGGCTGGTCCATTAAGGGATGAAGCCCAGGCAGGTGTTGGCTTCTGAAATAAAATTCACTGAGCTGCCAGCACCCCAGCACCCGCCACACCTCTGCTCCACTGACCGCTAAGCTAGCAGCCAAGCTGGGCCATCGGGCTCAGGACTGCATTCTCTCTGCACGTTTCCAGCGGATGGTCAAAACCCTGGAGGCTGGGAGGGGTCAGTGCCCCACAGCCCAAAGAGTCAGTGGGGCCCTCCCCTCACAAGGAGATGGGCCCCTGGCCGTGCCGGGAGGACCCCTGAGCCCGCTGGCCATCCTGACTGACCATGACAATCGGGTAGGTCACAGGGGTGGGGCGGAGCTGAGTGATTTAATCAGACCCACTGCAGCCAGCACCTCTCTCAGGCGGGCAGACGGCCAGCCTCGAGCTCAGCAGAGCCGCAACTGCCCCCAGGCAGGAGGAGCCATCTGTAAGTAAGGGTGGCCTTGAGCACTGAGCAAGGGTCAACACCCCTTGGACCCCAACAGGGCTCCTCAGGTGAGTTCTCCTTATATTCGCCTCCAAGGGGCACAAGCAGGGCCTTGCACATTCTCTCTGAATTCACCCCATGATGACACAGATGCACGCAGAAGCTTCCACTGGCTACACACAGACTGGTATCCAGCCCGTGGCAAAAGCAAGCCCCTCAGTCACTGGAAGCTGAGGCCCCAAATCGGCAAAGACACTGCCCTCGTCCACCTGCAGAGCACTTCCAGAGGGGTGGGTGGCCCTGGACTGGGGAGGGCTGCTCGCGGGGGAGGATGCGGACGAACCCGACGAGGAGAAGACACGGGCAAAGCCCGATGAGCAGACAGACGTAAAGACACAGCTGAGAGGCTCTGGGCAGGGCGCGGGTTTTACCAGGGCGTGTGGATTTTACACTGAAGCACCGTGGGCCCTTTGCAAGAATGTCTGCAGCCCAGCCCAGCAAAGGCTGTCAGCAAAGGTGTCTGGTCCAACAGTCCAAGATGGGGACGGCCGTGTCGTGTGAGTGATTCTCCTTACTTCTGGTCCCTGAGAGGCCGGGAGTGACCACCATGACTGAGTATATCTGTCAGCATGTATTTTATGCACAAATAAGGTGTCGGGTTTGATGTGCCACCAGACCTGAGAAATGGGCTACACTTAGCTTAGATTCTAAGACGTTGAAGCAACTGTCTTCCCGATTCTTTGTCCCTGTAAGATCGCAAGTTGGTGAAATGAGTAAAACAGGGTAGCCCAAATCCAAATCTCTAATTTTTGTGATTCTTTACAGTGACCTATGACGTGACCGCTTAGTCCTCCCTTTGAATAGCATCCATTTGTATCCCGTTAACCTCTAATCCTCCCCAGAAGTATTCTACTGCAAGAGAAACTGCTGTTTTCTTTTAAAACGTCTTATTCAGGTAGAGAGGAAATAACTGGCCCGATTTGAGAGCCAACAAGATCCATCCCCAAAGACGGCACCTGTGATGGGAAGGGAGACTGGTGACAGGGTCTGCAACCACAGACTGCTTCCACTTCAGCTGCCCTGTTAGGTGCTGGGAATGCAGTGAGCACCCCGAGGTCTGGACTTGGGAATTAGAAAGAAGATGGGAAAAGGAGGAGCCCGCAGGGAAAACAGCCGTTTGTTTCCAAAGGCCAAAATGTTTACCGAGCTGACAACCTGGTGTTCATCAGACCACCGACAGCCCTACAGGGTGTGAGCATGGTCTTGTGGGCTGGTGTTCCAGGGCCGTCAGCCCTGTTAACAAACACAGTCGACCCTTGAACACGTGGAGATTAGGGGTGCTGACCCCCCACACAGTCAAAACTCAGTGTGTGAATTTGGCTGCCCCAAAGTTAAAGTGGAAGGCTTTCTTATCTCTCCTGGCTATTCTCAGGAACTCTGCACTCACATGAATGTATCTTTCCTTTTCTCCTTTGCTTTTTGCTTCTCTTCTTTTCACAGCTGTTTGTAAGGCCTCCTCAGACAACCATTTTGCTTTTCTGCGTTTCTTTTTCTTGGGGATGGTCTTGAGCCCTGCCTCCTGTACAATGTCACGAACCTCTGTCCATATTTCATCAGGCACTCTATCAGATCTAGTCCCTTTCATCTATTTCTCTAGAGATCTCTTCAAGAAAATTAGAGATACCAAGGGAACATTTCATGCAAAGATGAGCTCAATAAAGAAATGGTAGGGACCTAAACGAAGCAGAAGATATTAAGAAGAGGCGGCAAGAATACACAAAAGAGATGTACAAAAAAGATCTTCATGACCCAGATGATCACGACGGTGTGATCACTCACTTAGAGCCAGATATTCTGGAATGTGAAGTCAAGTGGGCCTTAGGAAGCATCACTACAAACAAAGCTAGCGGAGGTGATGGAATTCCAGTTGAACTATTTCAAATCCTCAACGATGATGCTGTGAAAGTGCTGCACTCAACATGCCAGCAAATTTGGAAAACCCAGCAGTGGCCACAGGACTGGAAAAGGTCCGTTTTAATTGCAATCCCAGAGAAAGGCAATGCCAAAGAATGTTCAAATAACTGCATGATTGCACTTATCTCACATGTTAGTAAAATAGTGCTCAAATTCTCCAAGCCAGGCTTCAGTAATACGTGAACCGAGAACATTCAGATGTTCAAGCGGGTTTAGAAAAGGCAGAGGAACCAGAGATCAAATTGCCAACATCTGCTGGATCATAGAAAAAGCAAGAGTTCCAGAAAAACATCTCTTTCTGCTTTACTGACTATGCCAAAGCCTTTGACTGTGTGGATCATAACAAACTGTGGAAAATTTTTAAAGACATGAGGATATCAGACCACCTGACCTGCCTCTTGAGAAACCTGGATGCAGGTCAGGAAGCAACAGTTAGAACTGGACATGGAATGACAGACTGGTTCCAAATTGGAAAAGGAGTGTGTCAAGGCTGTATATTGTCACCCTGCTTACTTAACTTAATATGCAGAGTACATCATGAGAAACGCTGGGCTGGAAGAAGCACAAGCTGGAATCAAGATTGCTGGCAGAAATATCAATAACCTCAGATATGCAGATGACACCACCCTTATGGCAGAAAGTGAAGAAGAGCCTCTTAATGAAAATGAAAGAGGAGAGTGAAAAAGTTGGCTTAAAGCTCAACATTCAGAAAACTAAGATCACGGCATCTGTTCCCATCACTTCATGACAAATAGATGGAGAAACAGTGGAAATAGTGGCTGAATTTATTTTTCTGGGCTCCAAAATCACTGCAGATGGTGACTGCAGCCATGAAATTAAAAAACGCTCACTCCTTGGAAGGAAAGTTATGACCAACCTGGACAACATATTAAAAAGCAGAGACATTACTTTGTCAACAAAGGTCCGTCTGGTCAAGGCTATGGTTTTTCCAGTGGTCATGTATGGATGTGAGAGTTGGACTGTGAAAAAAGCTGAGCACCAAAGAATTGATAGTTTTGAACTGTGGTGTTGGAGAAGACTCTTGAGAGTCCCTTGGACTGCAAGGAGATCCAACCAGTCCATCCTAAAGGAGATCAGTCCTGGGTGTTCATTGGAAGGACTGAGTTGAAACTGAAACTCCAATACTTTGGCCACTTCATGCGAGGAGCTGACTCATTGGAAAAGACCCTGATGCTGGAGGGATTGGAGGCAGGAGGAGAAGGGGACCACAGAGGATGAGATGGTTGGATGGCATCACCGACTCGATGGACATGAGTTTGAGTAAACGTCGGGAGTTGGTGATGGACAGGGAGGCCTGGCGTGCTGCGGTGCATGGGGTCGCGGGGAGTCTGACATGACTGAGTGACTGAACTGAACTGAAAGTGAAAGTGAAAATGTTAGTTGCTCCAGTTGTGTCTGACTCTTTGTGACCGCATGGACTGTCGCCCTGCCAGGCTCCTCTGTCTGTGGGGATTCTCCAGGCAAGAATCCTGGAGTGGGTTGCCATTTCCTTCTCCAGGGGATCTTTCCGACCCAGGGATGCAACCCAAGTCTCCTGCATTGCAGGCAGATTCTTTACCAGTGAGCCACGAGGGAAGACCCCCAAACTTAGCTACTAATTGCCTATTATTGACCAGAAACCTTATCAATAATACAATCACTCAATTAACACATATTTTTATAAAATTTTATGCATTCAAGACATACCTAATTTTTTAAGTTTTTTTCAATATTTCTAGGTCACACAGTTCACCTGTGAGTTTTTTCAAATTGTCACAGATCTCAAAAAAGTTTTCCAATATCTTTATCGAAAAAAATTTTCAAGTAAGCAGACACATACAGTCCAAACTCATGCTGTTTGAGGGTCAACTGTACTTTTCTTTAAATAAGAGAAGAACATTCATAAAAGGGATTCTTGGAAATAGTTCTAAGCAGTGTAGGAACCTTCACTCTGGGGTAGGTCTTCTGAGGCTACCTGCCTTCGAGAATGACTTCCTGAGTCTCCAAGTGGCTTCCGTGGAGTCTGAAATTTCAGATCAAGGTGCCCATGGACTATACATTCAGCCGGGCTGCACCATGGACAAACTAATTCAGGCTCCTGAAGTTCCAAGCATTCTAAAATTACTCACTGGCATGGGCTGTTCAGGGCCTTCAAGTTTAATTTGTTGTTGTTCAGTTGCTCAGTTGTGTCTGACTTTTCGCAGCCCCTTGGACTTCAGCCTGCCAGGGCTCCCTGAGAGTTACCATCGCACCGTGTTTCTCCGGGGGCCACATGCTGGGTTTCAGATGGTTCTCCCGAATCTCAGAGGGGAACACGCGTGTTCTGGCGGCAGCATCTAAGCTGGAGCAGACACTTTCATGCTCCTTTCATGATCAGTGGTTTAGATGAATCCGCGTTCGTCGACAGGGCTTTCCTCATAGCCCATGAACACTGATCTCACCTCACGCCTGACACAGGGCACGTGTCTTCACGAGCTAAAGGGGCCAGACGTGGCCACAGCTCTGTCTGGGGCAGAGGGCAGGGGTCGGGGGCTCGAGCTCAGCCCCACGGGGGACCAGAAGGATGCAGCTGCACCTGCCTCTGCGCTCAGCTCACACAGGACCCAGCCCAGGGAGGCTGGCGGTACCTCCAAGGTTCAGGTGAGACCAGCATTCCTTCCCCGCCTTTCATCCAGTCTGGCCTTCTCCAGGCCAACTTGACTTCCGGATGCCCCCCAGAGCCGCTCGGAAGGGAAAGGCCAGCCCCAGGCGACACCGACCCGGCTGTTCCCAAGGAAATTTGGTAAAAGTCAGGGAACTGGCAGCCTGAGGCACCTTTAGCGCTCTGCTCTGCAGTCCGGGACATAAATGCCGAGGGGTTCTGGAAGGGTCCTGGAGGGGTGGGGAGAGGCGGACACACGGGGGGCAGAGTGCAGCGGTGAGACCACCTCCAGGGAGGCAGGTCCTCTGTGCTGTGAGCACAGGCTGCAGACCACGGGCTCCTCCAGGGGACACAGCCCAACCGGGGTAGCGGAGGCCGACCCCGGCCGAGCCCCTGGCCAGCCTCCGCCCGAGACAGACCTCTCCTGGCCGGTCTGCCAGCCTCACCCCCGGGAGTAACCACAGGGTTCGGGCAAGGCCACCTCCTGCCGACCTCGGTCCTTCCTGGCTCCACGGCCAGCCTCAGACAGGGACCCTGCCGCAACTGAGGCTCTGCGATGAGTTCCCGAACCTGCCGCCAAACGGCCGCGGCCGCTCTGGAGCCCACGAGCTGAGGCCACGCTCGGGGTGACCCACCAGCTCCTCTGGTGACCAGGAAACCCTGGAGCTGGGGAAGCCTGCCCCTGAGAAATAAGCCCACATCCTCCCCAGGGATGGAGGGCCAAGTCAAAGGGCCGTTTGCAAACTCCACGTCCTTTTCCTCTGTGAACGTAAGACGCCCCAAGACCGCACACCTGTCTCCGCTGGTAAATTGAAAACATATTTATCCTGTTGGCGCCAGGCTTTTTTTTTTTTTTTAAATAGATGGGAATGCTTCCACTTCACCATGCGGAATGCCTAAGAAATGCATAATTAAAAATGAAAAGAGGAAGTCTTCTAAAAAGGCTGTTTGCTTGGGTGATGCGGGTGACACGGTGTTCCTTTGTCCTCCCTGGGCCCACTGCTGGGAGACAGGACAGTGGTGCCGGGACCTGCGTGGACGGCCCCGAGAGGGCCCAGGCGGCCCCGGCCCGGCCCGCTCAGCCCTGGCCTCCCCCACCCCTTGCACGCGGCCGCCCGCTCCTTACACACCAGCTTCCCCCAGCCCCAGCCGTGGCCCCGGCTTTCCAGCAGCGCCTGGGTTTACAGCTTGACGAGCGTCTCTGAATTGTCCAAAAACATGGGAAATAACCAATATTTAAGAAAAAAAAAAAGAGCGGGCTGGCTAGGGAGAAAGGATTCGCCCTGCACACATACCAGTTTTGAGCAAAAAAGCCCCACGTTCCGTTTTCACATGCCTTAGCCTTGGACAAACTTGGCTGAACCACCCCTCCCCGTGGACCCTCAGGGCACAACCCAAAGCCTCTTTCAACCCGCGGATTGACGGATGCGTGTCAGCCCCGAGTGGCCCCGGTTACAGAGGGTTGAAGTTATCCGAGCACGCGGATAACAAAAGTTACATCATTTTTCATCAACATTCATCATTCTAATTGCCTGAACCTCCACCAGAACAAAGTCGCGCTATAGTTTTATGGTATTTGATTAATGAGGGCAGGGAAATTGAAGTTTTTGCAATAAAACTAGGGGGGAAAAAACCCCACAGACTTTTATCGTTTTCTCCCTTATGATTTTAATTTAATGGCTCGTGTTTTCATTACGGCTGGGGCTGTACACTTTAGCTTGCAATTATGTCCCATCTGTGAAGCGCTGTGTTATTACGGTTTATTCTAGTAGCTTTTCAATCACTTTTGAGTTGGGCTTTGCAAGTATTCTTGCAGCAGGTGGGCTCGCTGGCACCAGCCCAGGAGCACACAAAGCGCAAAGCTGGAGTTTAATGGCAGCATACGCGAGCGGCGCAGAGCAGCCGCCTTCCCCATATGCCGCGGCAGCCTCTTCCGCCTGCCAGTCACCCTCCTTGCCGACTGCAGTCTCCGAGTAGTTTGCTGCCAGGGAAAATGTACCACGGCAGCAAATTTCTCCAGTGCACCATCCTTATTACCGAGACAACCCTGTCATTAGCACAAGCACAATGAACCTGGATGGGGACTGAATACCAATGAGGGAGCGGGAGCAGCCTCTCATCGCCATGGAAACGCCCCCTCCCGCGGCAGTGGACAGGCAGGCGTGCCCCCCACCCGTGCGGCACCCAGCTAACGCTGCGCTCTGCCTGCGAACCAGAGTCGGCCCGGGCTCTCGTGGTGCCCAGGGAGGGCCGCGGGGATGCCCGGAGTCTCCGCGTGCCCCGGGGGCGTCCGCCTCCAGAAGCTGGCTCCCGGGCGGCTCCCAGCCACGAGCAGGGGGCGATGCTGAAGTCTATAAATACTGTTCTCCCGTTAAATCTCACAGGGGGAGTCGAGTGATCGAGAAGAAATGGTTTTAATTCCCATTTAAAAAGATGGATACCAAACATTGTTTTTCTCTAATTAATACAAAGAGTGCTTCACTTCTAGGAGGCGGGGACAGCTTGTGCACCACGGGCCTCCCTGGCCCTTCTCCCCAGACTCTGCTCTGCGCCGCAGGATGGAGGGAACCTCAAGAAACAAAGGCTCAAATGCTGTGCGCAGGGCGTCTGCCCACCTGAGAGCTGCGAACTCTGCAGAGACCCACAAATAAAGGACAGTTCTGAGTCTGCGTGTGTGCCTGGGTGTGTGCGCATTCGGAAAAGGGAAAGAGCCAAAATCGAGGCGGGGTGGGGGCACCCTCGGATTTCATTTCACAGCCCAATCTGTACACAACTGAGTTTTAAGTCTCCTCCCTGCATTTGGGTCTGTAACTCCCAGCGGATGACACGCTTGCTTTATTCTCCTCCCGGTCCCACAGTCAGTTCCAAACTCGAGCAGATCCTGAGTGCAGGCATCCTGGGGCCTGGCCCCTCCCAGCAGCCCAGCAGCATCCCCGTCCCAGTGTTCCCTCCCACTGAGCCCGGGTCTCACTCTCTTCATCTGTGAGCAACTGTTTCCATCATCTCTCTGCGGTCACCTCATGATGGGGAGACCCCGGCTGCCTGCGTCCACCCCCTCTGCCCCGCACCCCGGGCCCCCGACCCCGGACCTATCTAAATGAAGCACCAATAAAATGCTATTTCCAAGCACACCCATCAGGTATTAGATCCCATGAAATGAAGCTTCACCATAAGGGGTGGAGACTCAGGAAGATGACAAATAAAGAGGAGACAGAAAAACTGACTTCTGAGCCCAAATCACCCAGGCGTGTCAGAACTGGCGAAATTCCCCTGGTACCATCACTTATAGAGCATTTATTTTTTATTATAAAAGCACTTCTGGATACATGTGAAATTCACTGGGTTCTAATGGGAATAATTTCCTCCTGCATAACGCGTCCCGGTGGGAATCCCGCAACTCTTTGATTTTTGTTTTTAAGTTAAAGACATCAAGGGAGAAAGAAAACTTCTTCACAAGGAGAGAGGTTCCCAGCTCAGGAAAAGCAGAGAGAGCCGAAGTCAGTGGGGTCGGGGGGGGGGGCGCCTAGGGGTCACCTGGGCGCTGGAGGCTGTTGGCCCGTCCCCGAAACAAAGTCAGCCCTGAGGACCTGCTTTCCGCTGCTTAAGGGTTTTCCGGCGGGAGCTTTGAATGATCATGAAGAACACAGCTTCCCTGGTGGAGATGCTACAGCTGAAGAACCCAGAGAACCTCAGAAACTTGGGTCTGCTTTTATTTTGAGTTCTTCCTCCTCAATGCCAGATCCTGAAACCCCTGGTTCCAGGACACAGGGGAGCAGGATGGGGGCATGGCTGGGACTCTCTCCATCTCCGAGGGCAGCTCCTGTCTGCCTGGCCTTTACAGGTTCAGCTGGAGAGACAGGAGCACCTTCAGGCCACGAGCCAGCGTCTGGAGGGCAGCTGGCCTCGTTCGTCCAGACAGACGCGGGGCCTTGCCACTCTCGAGCAGGTGGGCAGGCCCTGTCTGTGTGCCGGCCTCGGACGCGCCTCCCCACGTAACAGGCAGGATGGGCGGGTGCACCACCCCGGCCACTGGTCCCTGGGTCTACACGGGGCATGTCCAGTCTCTGCTTCAGCATCGTCTGGTTCCAAGGTGCCGGCAGAGCCACCCAGGGTCACCCTCAGGCCCACTCAGCCTGGCCAGGGGCCGAGGACGCTGCCCGGCTGGGCTGGGAGGGGCCTGACCAGGAGCCCACGGACGGCGCCCACTCCTTCTGGCCGGTGCCCTGTCTCGACCCCTGGCGTCTGCACGGAGTGGTCAGAGCCTGGACCTCATGCTATTAGATGCCCGTCTGAGGCCAAGCTTTCCCTCCACGGGCATGCTATGGATTGAATGGTGTCCCCAAAGCACAGAAGGCCCTACCCCAAGGCCACTGACTGTGACCTTGTTTAGGAACAGGGCTGTTGTCGATGTAGTTAGTAAAGATGCGCTCGCCCTGGAGCAGTGTGGAAGCATTAGTTGCTCAGTCGTGTCTGACTATTTGTGACCCCATGGACTGTAGACCACCAGGCTCCTCTGTCCATGGGATTTTCCAGGCAAGAGGACTGGAGTGGGCTGCCGTTTCCTTCTCCAGGGGATCTTCCCGACCCAGGGATCAAACCTGAGTCTCCTGTGTTGCAGGCAGATTTTTTTCCGTCTGACCCTCCCTGGAAGCCCCAGCGGTCCCAAATCCAACATGACCCCAGGGTCCTTGTAGGAAGCAGTGTCAGCTCTCGGCAGGACCACCCCAGTGAGGCTCCCTCCTACACGTGCAAGGAGGCAGTGCTGGTGACCGTGCCCGGACAAGGGCTGCAAACCAGGGTGGTGAGGTCCCGGTGAGGGTGACGTTCACACTCGTGTAGGCACCCTGGGGTCTCCCACGATGCTCTTCACTCTGAAGCTGAATCTGAACTGAGCACATCGGAGCGGGGTGGTCACGACCTCCTCAGAGCAGCCTGGTGACCTGCACCCTGGGCCCTAGGGCTGGGATGCTGGCAACACATGAGGTAAGTTTCCAGACCCCTGACAGCAAAGTGACAGAGACAGACACCTTGGTTATTTTTAATGTGCCGGTTTATCACCGTGCCCCTCCCCAGGATGAAGAAAGATTAAGACCCAACACTCATTTCATAAAACCACCATTAAACCTCTGATTTCATAAAATCTACACACCATTCACATAATTTTTTTTTCTGTTGTTCCTTTGCTAAGTCATGTCCCACTCTTTATGACCCTATAAACTGCAGCACGCCAGGCTTCCTAGTCCTTTATTAATATTTGTGGTCAAAATAAAGTTGAGCTACGATAACTTGATGATGACAGTACGTTGGAACCAGCAGGTCTAACTAAGGACCCCGTTGTGCTGGAATCTACTGATACTTGTGGATGCTTTTGGGCAGGTGGAAGGACGCTCATCTCAGAGTTCGCGAGCCCCAAGCTCAAGGCCCAGCTCCGGCTCCTCCCGCCAGGACAGGCTGCCCGCGTGGCCGCCCTCCTCGGGTGGAAACAGTGCCGCCGCTGACCTCGCTCACCAGGGCAGGGTAGGGGAGAGCCCGGGGAACTGCTCACACACGTTCAGTGCCTCACCATCCACTGCGTACCTGCTGTGTGCCTCGTCTGAGATGAGGATGCAGGGCAGTGGGGAGACAGAGAGAGACTGCCCAGGAGCAGTGACGTGGTGTGCTGTGAGTGATGACAGAAACACACCTGGAGCTGGTGGCTTTTACACCGCGGTCTTCGTGCAGATGGAGTTGGTCCTTCAGACACCCTCCTGTCCGCCTGTCCTTATCAGGAATGTCCACGCACAGAACTCAGTTTCTTAGGGGGTGAGCCCAGATCTTTGCTCAGATGGCACGGTATTAATGGCACAAATGAATAGCAAGCTGCCAACAAGGCCAGTTTTCACCATCGCTTCCGGGTGTTGACACATGCATTTGTGAACAGCAGATTCTCTCTCTGTCCCACTTGCTGAACTGTCTCCCCTGGTAACATTCAAGGTCTCTAGGAACAGCCGTGGTCATTTCCATGTTTGTAACCACCCCTTTATTCCCTCTCGGTTTTCAAAGTGCAAATCACAGCCCAGTTACTTTCAGTCCTGGCCTCTAAGTCTGCATCATGCACGTGAAATTTCAGCTTCTGTCCTGTGTAATTAGGCTGCTGAGAGCATGAAAGCTGAGTCGTCGGAACACTTCCCTAACTTGGTCTATTTACCCACGCAGCCGGGGAAGGTAAACAAATAAAGCACATGGAGAGGGTAGCTTTGTGAACTGTCCAGGCTGAAAGACGCAGGAAGCGTCCCTTTTGTGAGAGCTGGTAGGTGTGACCTTGACCTCACAGCAGCGCTGCGGCTCGCTGGCTGCCCTTCTATAACCTCCCTCACGACTTTTCTCCTAATCAGGGCTTTTCTGGAACTTACATGGCTTCCTCCTTGTCCCTTTGGGCTTGTGACCGTGCCCACATGCGGCAAAGACCAGCTGGAGGCTCACCAAGCCCTCCCTCCTCCAAACCGGCACCTGGCCTGGGACGCGGGACCCTGGGCCCAGGAGACCTCCGGGAGCCCCCCAAGACTGCCTTCTACCTGCGTTGTGGCCGACCCAGGTGAGACTGGAGGGGTCACGTGCCCAGCATTCAGGACCTCAGGCTGCTCTTGGCTGCCAGAGTCCCGTCTCCCCACTGGCAAGGCGATCAAGTGTCTGCCGTGTTCCAGCATGCAGTGAGAGGTGGAAGCTTTTCAAAGTCCGACGCAAGCACGCGCAGGGATTGTCACAATCATCTTCGGTACCAGGGACACTATGCGGGGTGGGCAGCGGTCAACACCCAGCCCAGACACATCCTGGTGAGACGCGGTTGCCTTGGCCTCAGACGCGGCCTCTCCGATGGGCCCGAGTGGGGACAGCACTCCATGGGGAGAGGAGGGGAGGGAGAAGCCCTGCGGCGTCCAGTGACCCGCTGACCACATCCCGTCCTCCCCACGAGGCTGCCCTCCCGGCCCGGTGCGTCCCCAGGGAGCTGAGGACAGGTCTGCCACCTCCTTGGGATTGTGATGGGTGGAAATGCAGGCTTATGGTTAAAAGTTGGTTCCCAGCGGGGCTTCCAAACTGGCAACACTTACAGACAGGTTCAACATTTAGGCGACAAGACGCCGGTCCAGCCATGGGCCGAGGAATGAGGCTGGAGGGTGACAGCATCTCCTCTTGGGCGGTGGTCCCTGGGCTGCCCCGTGTGACCCTGAGCCACGCTGTCCCTCGGGCAGCCCTCCCACCATGCTCTGTGCCGAGGCTCCTGGTGAAGGTCTTCCCGGGGCCTCGGAGCCTGGGCCTCCGAGCCTGGGCCTCCACAAAGGCCTGCCCCCTGGGAAGGGCCACTGCTCGTGCCAGCCAACCTGCATGTCACCGTCAGGCACTCACGCGATGTACCCAGGCCCCGACCCCAGCTATGGCACAGCCGTGACGGCAGGGGGTCCCGCTTCAAGGCTGCCTCGGTTTTACATACATGGAGATTTTCTATATTTGCCCCCAGAAAAGCCCAGGGCCTCGTTGAAAGTACTTTTCAAGGTTAAAACTGGCACATTTTCTTGGAATTTTAAAACATGAGAAACAAATGAAAAAGTATCCTCCTCCTAGGGAGGAAGTTTCAGATCCCTTAAGTTTAAACTAATGTTTGCTTAATTGCTCAGTCGTGTCCAACTGTCTGCGACCCCCTGGACTACAGCCCACCAGGGTCCCCTGTCCATGGGCTTCTCCAGGCAAGAATGCTGGAGTGGGTTGCCATGCCCATCTCCAGGGGATCTTCCCGACCCAGGGATTGAACCTGCATCTCTTGCATTGGCAGGTGGATTCTTTACCACCAGCGCCACTTGGGAAGCCCCTAGACTATTATAAACATCTTCAGTTCAGTCGCTCAGTCATGTCCGACTCTTTGTGAGCCCATGGACTGAACTTGACCCAGTGGCATTTTCCTTAAGCGGAGGGCAGAGGGGGAGACACAGAGGAGGCGGTGGACTGCAAGGAGGAAAGGGGATGGTGACCAGGAGACCTGGCCCCATGCTGGCCGCTGGCCCGACCCATGCGCAGCCCACAGGGCCACCCAGAGGCCATGTGGAGGCCAGAGCAGCTCCCGGGAAGAAAGTGGGAGACGCCACCCTCACTTCCGCGGGCCCTGAACCTCCGCTCCACGGCAGGTGTGTTTCTGGAGCTTGAACGCTTCCGAGAAGCTCACTGCCCCCCTCCCCACTCCATCCCACACTCGCATCCCCGTTCAGTTCAATCCTGCAGAGGAGTCGAGGAAGCAAGCCGCGGATTGGGCCTAAGAAAACGGAGGTAATTTTCTGTAATTTGGTTTTATGTAACCAAATGTATGCATTTTAAATAGACTCACGCTAATATCTACAGGTGGAAATAAACAAGAATTATGCTCTCTAGTTCTTTCCAGAACCTCAGACCTCAGAAGCTCAGTCCCAGAACAGCTATGGGGGACCCAGGGCCCAACCTCAAGGCAGGGCCACCAAAGCTCTCCAGATAAAGAGGTCGCTGCTTGTTTGTGGAAGAAAACTTGCGGTCCCAAAGCCTCAGGTGTTCCGCCAAGACCTGTGCCTCCACCAGGAGGAAGCTCTGCTGCCGTGTCCAATGCTCCGTGCCTCTGCATCTCTGTCTATCTGTCTCTCCATCTCTCTGTCTCTCTCCATCTCTCTGTCTCTCTCCATCTCTCTGTCTGTCTCTCTCTCCGCAGGTGGAGGCAGGTGGCTCTGTTGCAATCCTCACAGGCAGACGCTCCTTTGGATGGAAGAACGGACCCCCTCAGCCCTGCCCTGGCCTCTGTAAGTCTGCAGCGTGTGGTCTGCAGGGCACAGTCCTGGGTTGGACCCCGCAGGTGACGGGCTGTGACGTCCATCAGCACCGGTGGCACTCTCCGCATGCACACAGCAGGGGCCCAGAACTTGGCAGGGCGGCTGTGAACACACACTGATGTCACACGCGACCCTGCCCTGCCCACCCAGCCCCCGGCACGAAGCAGGTGCTCCATACATGCCCCATGCGACCTCAGCAGAGACAGACCGGCCACACCTGGGGATGACTCTGCTCCTTGGGGCTCCCGAGTCCCCTGGGCTTCCAAGGGGGACAAATCTTGGCAGATTTTAAGTTGTTATTACATTTATACCTTTCTTTCAAAAGTAAAATGAAAATTTATTTGAAATACTTATCTCTTCAAATTTTGCTCGTAAGATGAGTTGCTGCTAAGAGATTTTCCCTTGAGGGAAAATAATAGCTTTTTCAATCCCTAATAAGCTAGTCTCCAGAAATTCATAGGAAACGCACCCCATTGACATAGCAGCATATATGGACGGTATTAATACAGTGTTATAAGATGCTAAGAGCATGCTCTATTACTCTAACAGGTTTTGGGGTCTTTCATCAGAAGAATCAATAAACA
Source organism: Hydropotes inermis (assembly GCA_020226075.1). Lineage (NCBI taxonomy): Eukaryota > Metazoa > Chordata > Mammalia > Artiodactyla > Cervidae > Hydropotes > Hydropotes inermis. The sequence goes on along the minus strand of CM035276.1, from coordinate 79,776,142 downwards.
TTTTACAAGATTATATATTTTATAAATAGTAAAATTCCTAATATAAGTTTTACCGCACAGCTATAGCAGCGTACTCACTGAGGTTCTTTATATAATTGTGCTGCCAGGTAAAATAACAGATGTTTTCTCTTCTCCCCGATAACACAGATAAATGTCCTTCTTTGCTGTAGAGTTAGGCCCAAACCAAAATAGCAAGCTTGGTTTCACTTCAAGACTAATAAAAAATCAAGCTAACATATACATGCTAATTTTCTTTGTGGCCCTTACAATAAGATTTTGAAGTTGCTAAAGCGACCACTTTAGAACTGTTCCAAGATTCTAAAATTAGGAGACAGTGAAATGCTAGACTGTGTACATGGAGACTGAGAACCGATTACACACAATTCCAAGTTTCTGAATCTGAAAATGCCAGAAAGTTCCGTCAGACACAGTACTGCAATGTTCTATCAGCTCTCTATGACCGCCAAGGGCATCCTGATGTAAAATAAGGACGTTACTCATTCACACACTTATTCTTCCCCTGAGTCAGGTTCCTCCCCCGCCTCACGGATTCACAGCACACTCACGCATGTGCACGCACGCACACACACGTGCACGCACACACACGCATGCATGCACACACATGTGCACACATGCATGTGCACGCGTGCACACATGCCTACACACGCATGTGCACACACATGCACACGCGCGCGCACACACCCCTTTCCTGTTGGCTGAGCGTCTGTGTGCATCCAGGGTCACGTTAACCAGAGCCATGCCCCCTGCAGGACAGCGGGGGCTTCGTCAGGGCGTGTTGCGACGGGCCCCTCACAGCCCGAGGTTGCCACGGCCGTACGGTAGTGTCCTCGGATGCACACGAAATAGAAACACGCTCCTGCTCACCCTCGTAGGACAAACGGTGCGTCGGAAAGCACACTTGGCGTTGCTGCCCTTTGCAGACGCGGCATTTCTCACAGATGGAAGGTTCGGGGCAACTCTGCACCAACCAGCCTGGCGACACAGTGTTTCCAGCGGCGTCCGCTCACTTCCTGTCCCCGTGCCCCACATTGGTAATTCTCGCAACATTCCAGACTTTTCATTATTATTATACTTCTAAGGTCATCTGAGAGCATCTTTGATGCTACTGCCGAAGGATCAGATGATGGCTAGCACTTTTGAGAAATGAAGTGTTTTTTAATTCAGGCAGGTACATGGGGGGTTTTGGACATAATGCACACTTTATGGACTGCAGGGTAACAGACTTTCTGGGGAAATGAAAATCCACGTGACTCTAATCATGATCTTTGTTATATAGCAGTAATCTGGAACTGAACCTGCGATGTCTCCGAGCGGCCTGCGGACAGAGTTCTTAATTTTAACTAATGTTCTTGCCGTGAGAAATGGGGATCTTGCTGGGGCCCAGGACAGGGGTAGAGTGACAAGAGGGCACGTGTTTGTCTCATCTCAGCTGCCAGCCCCCACATCCAGGCTCTGTCGGGCCACCCAACCCCACGCCGGGCCCATGGGGGTGGATTGTCCACTTGGGGACCGTGGAGCCCTCTCTTCTTCTTCCTCAGTAATGACCGTGACGTGGACTCAGTCGGACCGTGTGTGCAGAGGTACGTGTGGTCCCCTGGAGACATGCAACTCTGCAGGTGTGGACGCTGTCGGGGACCACCTGCTGCTTGCCCTGGGGTGCGGTCTCGGGCACAGAAGTTGGGGGTCTCTCTGCTGAGAGTGCAGAAGAGCCCTGTCCCCAATGGTGGGGGCCTCTGGGTCAGCTGCCCCTCTGGCTAGGGTTTGTGACCGCACACAGTTCACCAGTGGTCACCCAGAGCAGAGGGGCCTGCCCTGGGCACCCGGCCTTCCTGGCACGGGGAGAGGCCGCAGCCTCATGCAGCCGGGCCTCTGCAGGGTGGAAGCGGTTAATCAACTTGATATCACGCACTGATTAAACAATGAGGCGCCCTGGGGCTCTGCTGTCTGTCCCGACGAGCACGCATCACGCTAATGTGCAAACCCCACTCAGCTCCCTTGGGAGCAAACTCCCTTTTAATTTTTCCCTCTAAAGATTAATTCCATTGTTACGGAACCTGCATCATAAGCACTATAAACTAATCATCAGTCATTTGCACACAATCTGACCCTCCCTGCCCCCACCATGGCGGCATGTTTGCCAAGGTCTCCTTTGGGTTCTAGGGATTCGCGTCCTGCAAGCGCAGAAATAAGCGTGGGGAAGAAGCAATGACCTGTTTTCCTTGCAACTTCGCAGAAACGGGAAAAAATGGAAGTGACTTATTTTTCACTTGTGTGGCTTTTCCTTTTGTTAACAGCTGAGAAGGCAAAACAGAACAACACATCTGTCAGCTCCATGGCCCCTGACGGGGATGGGGGAGGACGGGGGACAAGCTACAGGGACCATGGCCGTCCGCATGCACACATGGCCCCCCAGCCCTCATCCTCCGAGGCCAGTGTCCTCCAGGGCCCGTGACAAGGTGGCGCCACCACAGGCAGTGCTGAGGCTGAAGCCGGGGTGGGGGGTGTGGGCAGGGCCGGGCCTCCGCAGGGGGAGTGCAGGGTCCGTCCTGGCCTCTCCGAGGTCTCTGCTGGTTCCCAGCTTGTGGAGGCACAGGTCCAGACTGCCCACGGCATATCCTGGGGTCTCATCTGTGTCCAAAGTTACACAGCTTCTTAATGGGATAATTCACAGCCATTGAAAATGATGCTATAGAGATAAATGTGTTTACATGGAGAAGAAAAGACTATAAAACATCATGAACGTCATGATTCTATTTCTCAGTATGTGTATAAAGACACATCCTGAGTCGAGAGTCAGATATACCCTGAGGAGCTCGTGCCGGACTCCGTGCAGGACAAGGTCAGTGTGGCCTGAAGGGAGGAGGCTTCTGGAAAGATGCCTGCCCCCGGGACACCAGTTTTGTCTTGGTTGTTTCATTTGTTCAGCCACTAAGCCCTGTCTGACTCTCTGGGACCCCGTGGACTGCAGCCCACCAGGCTTCCCTGTCCTCCACCGTCTCCCGGAGTTTGCTCAGACTCATGTCCACTGAGTCAAAGATGTCATCTCTTCCTCAGTCACTCCCTTCTCCTCCTGCCTTCAGTCTTTCCCAGGATCAGGGTCTTTTCCAATGAGTTGGCTCTTTGCATCAGGAGGACAAAGTATTGGAGCCTCAGCTGTGGGTTTGCCTTTGCTGGATATGTCTTAGAAGCAGAATGGTGGGCTGTGTGGACTCCCATGTCCGGCTTTCTCCTGAAGCAAAATGCCCTTAAGGTTCACCCACGTGGAGGTGGGTGTCAGCGCTTTGTCCCTCTTCAAGTCTGAGTATCGCCCCTTCAGATGGAAGGACAGATGGACCACGTGTTGCTTGTCCATCATCTGTCAACAGGCCAGGGCCCTGTGCAGAGCATGCTGTGAATGTGCGTGGACATGCATCTGAGCACTTAATCTCCGTTTCTTGGGGGTACCTAGTTAGGAGCGGGGCTGCTGGATGACTGTAACTCAGCGCCTTTTACTTGTTACGTAAGTTCCTCCCTCTTCAGGGTGCCTTCCTGCTTGAAAGGCAGCTTCTTTACCTTCTGCTCTGCTTTCTCTGAGGGTTTGGGTAAGAATGCCAAAGTCCAGTTGAAGCTTTCTCATCATCAAAGGCCGCCTCACAGTGGAAATGAAAGCCATGGCAGGGATGGGGACGTGAGGAGTTTCTAGGCCATGTCGCTGTCTGGGCACAGCTTCCAGCTGCCAAGTCTCAGGAGGACCGTCTTCCATTGCCCAGGCTTGTTTCAGGAGATGCTCTCGTGTCCATCAGGGGCAGGCAGGGCAGCCTGGAGCCTGGGAAGTCAGGGCTGGAATCAGACATCCATTCCAGCACCCGAAGCCCCTCAGGGGGCTCCCCCCAGAACGGTGGCCCTTGGCCTGTGCGCCACCTGTGTTTGGAGCCTCAGCCAAGCGGCTCGGAGCTCTGGCTCTGGGGGGCATCACATTACAAGTCTAGGCCCACAGAGACTGTGCTGCCAACAGGAGGGAACCAAATCGGGATGGAGGGAGCCAGTAACGCTCTCTCTGAACCAAGATGCCCGCACCTTTGCTGGGCTTCCAGCGATTCACTCTACTCCCGTGCATGGTGCAGTGAGGTCTGTGCAGCAGAGAAATGCTGGTGAACAAGCAGCTGGGTGAACCTGTGAGAGCCACGCAGAAGGGGCGGCCCCAGGGGGTGGTACGGAGACTTACGGTGGTCCGGCAGCAGCCCCGCCCACGCACCTCCAGGCAAGGTGGCTCCCAGAACACCCGGGGGCCAGGAGGCCTCCCACGCGCGCTCGCTTTGTGGCGGCTCTGTGGCCTGGACTGCCCTCTCCCCTTGGCCTGGGGAGGCATGGGCAGGGGACAGGCTGCAGGCGGCACCAGGCCAGACCTAGCAGGCGTCACGCCTGGAGCCGCCCAGGGCCAAGACAGCCAGTGGGAGGTCGGGTCACCTGGGGATCTGGGCAGTGGCTACATAAGCCTTGTACCGAAGTGTTGGAAAACATTAAAAAAGGTGTGGGCAGATGGCGCAGGAGCTTCCCAGGTGGCGCTACTGGTAGAGAACCCACCTGCCAAAGAGGAGACACGGGAGACGCAGGTTTGATCCCTGGTTTGGGAAGATCCCCTGCAGGAGGGCGTGACAACCCACCCCAATATTCTTGCCTGGAGCATCCCATGGACAGAGGAGCCCGGTGGGTTACAGTCCACAGGGTCACACAGAGTCGGACACGACTGAAGAGAATTATCTCACACACACACAGCACATATAGTGCAGACCACACTAACCTTAGCTGTGGGTAAGATAAAACAAAATAGGATAACCATGCACGCTGATAAGAGGTTATCTCCAAGAGGTCTTAAAAAGGTGAAAAACGGTGTTTATAATTTACCTTTAAAATACAGACATATGTATAGTCTTATGGAACTGAGTATATAAATTGTAGCCTTGTAACACTGTATACATATTGCACAGGCACAACTGTGATGAGTTTGCACACAATACATGCTTATGGATGGGAAGCTCATCCTGAGAAAGATGTGTGAGGAGTTGGTTACCGCAGTTGCCTTTAGAGAGCTGAACTGCTCTCCAGGGGAGCTGTTTCCAATTGGTCCATTGGTTTCTTATTTTTTAACTGCAAGGACACACTCCTTTTTTCCAACTTTTTTGTTGTTGTTGCCCAAAATGAAATAAAATGTATCGCATCTTCACCATGATGAAGATAAGTTGTACTATGTGTTCTTTCCACCAAATGCCATAGGTCTTATTGACTGATGTGACATTCTAGAGCATCTCTGTAGCCTTCAAAGCCCTCTCATAAGGAAAGGAAAGACAAGGCCTTCACAAGGCAAGAGCCCTCGCCGTTTTGTGATGAAGCTTCAAGATACTGAAGTCGCGTGGTTCTGGGGCAGGGAGCACTTGGCTTCCCCTGACCACACTGGTCAATGCCTCTGGCTGTGGCGGGACAGGCCGAAGGAGCCAGTCAAGGTCATCAAACACAGAAGGCCCTGCCCAAGATGACTGCCCCATTGAGAAAGGAAAAATGGCTACCTCATTGGTTCCCTCACTTACTTCCACCACAAATCGCTTATCACTTCATAAATTCTTGCATTTTTTTTCCCCCTAGGGAAAAGCGTTGCCCTTAATTACATGCATCATCTCATCAGGGCCAGCTGCTCACACAGGCAGGAAAAATCAGACTGAACCTTATTAAGAGCTCTCTGCAGTTTCTTTTAGAAACTAAATGCTGTTTTCTGCCCCATTATAAACACAGATCTTCCCCAGTGGGTCTCCTCTCCAATCTCTTACACTCCCCTGTTTTTTTACGGCTTCAGCAAGGAAGGCTTTAGACAACTCAGCAGCCAAGTCCTTACGGGAGCCAGAACACACGGAGCCGGGCGCGTCTGATGGGAAGACGGCCCGTGGAAGACGGGACTCCGCTCTGCTAACACAGCCCTCGGACAGGCTCCTCTCTGAACTCACAAGCAGACGAGGGGCAGGGGGACACCAGCCTCCCCTCCACCCTCAGCCCCACAGCCAAAGGTCCTGCCCTTGCCCCCCAGTAAACAAAGCCGCCTGGGGAAGACAATGTGCAGGGCGCTGAGTGTTCCTGCCCCGAGCCTCCTAGATGGTCCTCTCCTAAGCTGCATCACTGCCGGAACGACTAAAGATACTCAGGAAGGAGGAAAATCCTTCCATCATCATTTAAACTCCCGGCTAAGAGCTTGGGTGGCAACAGTCAGACAGACCTGAAATCCCACCCAGGTTCCAACCTGTGTGGCTTTAAGAAGACAACAAAACTCTCTGAGCACAGCCTCTTGATTGCTAACGGGGATGGTTAAAGCCCTGACTTCAAAGAGGCGTTAGGGAAAAAGGAGGTGGTGGATACAAGTCTTAAACTCAGCCTCTGCATGCTCACTCAGTCGTGTCCGACTCTATGATACCCTATGGACTGTAGCCCGCCAGGCTCCACTGTCCATGGGATTCTCCAGGCAAGAACACTGGAGTGGGTTGTCATGTCCTCCTCCAGGGCATCTCCCCACCCAGGGATTGAACCCGGGCCTCCTGCACTGGCAGGCAGGTTCTTCACAGCTGAGCCGTGGGGAAAGCCCCAAGCCCCGTCTCTAGGGCTCCACAAATGCTCCAAACAAGAGCCAAGGCGAATGTCGTCGCTGTCAGCGGAGAACAGTCTGTGAGTGAGTCTCTGTCTCTCCCAAGCTTCACGTATGAACGATGCCTACCCACCTGTCGGCTGCTCAGTTACTCTGTTATCTGTGAACTCTGCAGAATATGACTCTTGTCTAAGCTTCTTTCCACAAAATTAATTCACATTAATAAAGAACAACGGGCTTCCCTTGTGGCTCAGCTGGTAAAGAATCCGCCTGCAATGGGAGAGACCTGGGTTTGATCCCTGAGTGGGGAAGATCCCCTGGAGAGGGAAGAGGCTACCTACTCCCATATTCTGGTCTGGAGAAATCCATGGACTGTAGAGTCCATGGAGTCGCCAAGAGTCAGACACAACTAAACAACTTTCACTTTCAAGAACAACAGTAAGTCAGAGAGCAGAAAAGGCAACACTCCAGTGGTTTCAGGCGCTTCATGCTTAGCTTCCTTCTCCCTGGAAGGGACCTCGGGAGCAGGGCGGGTGGGGTGGGGGACACGGTGGGAGGAGCCGTGTGCCCCTGAGGCGTCTGTCTACTGTCCCTGTTGCTCTCTGACGCCAACAGTAATAGAACGTCACCGTCACAAGGGAAGCTTGCGACGTCAGGTTCCCCCCGCTGGCCGTCACGGCTCCACGCTTATCAGCCGTGGGAGTGCAGCGGGAGAGCCAGGCCTCACCTGCTTCGCTGAGAAGGCGCCTGGTGTCCCCGTGGAGCCGCGTCGGGACCAGCTGCCTGCTCCGAGATGTTTACAGCTGCCCTGGCGCAGCGGCGGCTGAGCTCGTTACGCGGCAGTAACCCACTCCAGGGTTCTTGCCTGGAGAACCCCAGGGACAGAGGAGCCTGGAGGGCTGCAGTCCGTGGGGTCGCAGAGCCGGACACGCCTGAGCGAGCACACACACGGGTCTCTGAGGACCTGCAGAGGACAGCAGCCCCCATGGGCGGTGCTGGGACACAGACCCAGACTCGGGATTCGGTCACCGCGGGACACGGGAGACCGCGTCGCCTTTGCAACGCGACACGTGTGCATCCTCTTTTAAAAAATGACTTTCTGCCTTCCGAGAGCTTGTTATCACAGAGCTGAGTGGCTCTTGGTGAATGACCCAAATAAGTGGTAGATTCCAGAAACTCTGGGCAGAATGGTAGAAGAACCAATGGGCATTTGGGTCCAGGTTAGCCCTGGCCTGACCCGCACTTGCCCACTGTCTCCACCCCAGGAGCTGGGAACACACCCAACCGGGGGAAGGCGATCCCCAAGAGCGCAGGTCCCCCCAGCCCGGAGGCCCGAGGACAGAAGGAAGCAGAGGGCATCGTCTGTTTGGGCCCTGAACCGGGGCCCTGAGGCTCCCGAATCTTTGATGAAAGGCCCTATGTTCACGGAGGATGGCTTGTGATTTGAAATCGGAACTGGTCTGGTTTGCCTGCTGGGTGTGGGTCTTTAAGGCCAAGCATCAGCTACTGTGTGTTTTTATTTATCTATCAGTGTTGCATTTTGAGCTTCCCGACACCGAGGGTTGAGAACCCACTGGAAATGTTTCAGAACCACAGCGCCAGGTGCTGAAACAGAACTCAGTCAACATCCAGAGCAGATGATTGGACCAGAGACGGCGAGCAGAGCCAGGCATGACCTCCATGAACTCCGTGACCTCCATGCCGGCGGCAGAGACTTTTCCTCTGAAGGGACCCACACTAAGCATTTTCAGCTTTGCAGACTGCACCGCCTCTGTTGCAGTGACTCTGCCCTGGTGGCCACAAAGCAACTGCGTGCAAACGATGGCTGTGATTCTGTGTTTGTCAGACTCTAAGGTCAGAGCAATTTGAATTTCATGTAATTTTTACATGGTGTGAAATACCATTATTTTAATTGGCTTTCTATCCACTTACAAATGTAAAAACCATTCTTAGATCACCACCTATCCCCACAGGCGTGGGCCAGTTCTGGCTGCAGGCTATAACTGGCCAACCCCCCGCTCCCATCCTGAGAAAGGCTGAACGCACTGTGGTTTCCTTGTTTCAATGCAGGATGCTGGGTCTGAAGACCTCAAATGGGTGCCCTGTGATGAGAAAAGTGGGCAAAGGTTTTCTTCTCCCCAAAGACTCACTGAACCCAAAGGATTTTCATCACTGATGAAAATCGGAACTGGTATCTTCCAGGGTGTCTGGCTTCCTGTTTGACTGTTTTACAACAATGTTTCCTAGTTCTCAGAGACCACCACAATTTCAGGCAGACCCAGGGAATCCATGAAAGCAGAAATGAGAATAAACAGGTTACTAATTTTCAGGAAAGATCTTAAGCCTGCAATAAACACCGAGGTGTCTCTCTGGTAATTACAACACTGCTATTATATTTGCATTTCAAGAGGACCCCCAAGCATTTGGGGTTTAAGCACACCCATGTCTGAGGGTCCCCCAGACTTCACTAAAGCTCCCTCGCGGGCATCACATGGCTTAGAAATGAGCCAGATGGCCTCAAAGCTCTCTGACGACGCTAATATCCTACAACTCAAGAGAAATACTTAAACGAGGAACAAGAAGAATTTTTCCCAATGTGTCAGCTGGGCAGAGGTGAAATAATTATGAGGCAAGAGGCTCAAAGAGACCCTTTAACTGGGACAAGAAGATGTTTTTATTGGCATGGCTAATGGCCAGAGGTGAGGCAAGCTGTTGATGAAGCCAAAGAGGAGAGAGGAAGCAAAGGGAGGTAGTGTTTCTGGAGTGCCCTTCGCTGGGCATGCGAGACAAGCCTGTCTCCCTCCAGGCGCATCAGCAGCTGCGTCCTTGGATTGTTTTCTCGTTGGACAAGGGGCAGCGTTTTCTGTATTCTTCTCTGAACTGTTGACGCAGATCAATGCTCTGCAACAGAAAGTTCAAGTTTGTTCTAATATGCTGTCTCTATGTTTTAGTGCCAAGGTATTTCACTGTCAACAAAACTGGATTATAATAAAATGGTCTACTTGTAGCAAACAGAAAATACACGAAAGAATGATTAAATCAAGGTGACTCTCACTAGCTGAAAAGTCATCCATGCCTGCATTTGTATTTTTTGTATAAAACATAAAAAGACATTGGGCCGTTCTCTTGACTCCCCTCTGAAAGAGACTGGCACTCAGGAAAGAACCGAGATGGGGCGTGCGGGGCCCACGAGACTCCGCTCCTCAGACCGCCTCTCACGCGGGAGCCAGCGCCTCTTGGAGCCCACCCAAGCGCGCTCATGAGAAGGAGGCCACCAATAAGAAGGCACAGGGCACTGGTGCTTAGGAAAGAGAAGATTTCACCCGAAGACACTGATGCATTCCATTTATATTTTTAAAGCATAAATAGGAACATTTTTTAGAAGCAGAAACAATGGCACGATTAACCTGTGGTCAGACTCACCATCCTCAAGACTGGCAGTGGCCCCTGCCGGTCCCTCCCCGCCCTCCCCAGTACGCTCCGGCCTCTCCCACACGCCCTGGTCCAGCCCCCTCTTGGCACTTACCGGCCTTCCCGACATGGGAGCCGCCCACTTTTACGTAAACTGGGCCTCCGCAAACTGGGCTCCTGAGCCAAAACTGGCCACTGTCTGTGATCAAGTTTTATTGGTTCTGTGCCGTGGCCATTCGTGTGCATGTGGTCTGTGGCTCCTCTGAGCTGCAGGGGTAGTCATGGCAGAGCCTGTAGGGCCAGACAGCTAAAAATATTTACTCTGGGGCTCTTGATAGGAAGGGTTTGCCCACCCTGATAGAGACAAAGCCAGTGCTGTGCAGTCCAGAGCTGGCCAGAAAGGTCCATCTGGTCTTTTCTGCAACATCTTATGGGAAAAATACCCAACGAACTCTTTGGCCTACCCAGTAGCAAATGGGCAGAGCCGACCCGCCTGCTGGGCTCCTGCCCGCATCCCCCCCGACTGCTGGAAAAGCTGCCTGCGCACAGGCTCTGGGGAGGGGCCTGAGACCCGCAGGCCGGCCGCTCAGCATGGTGTCTGGTACCTAACACGCTCTCAGCAAGGGGCGCCGGGACCAAGCACGCGTTCCAGCCCCTTCCCACGTTTCCTGACCCTGCTGCCATCTGCCTCTCCCCGGGGCTGCCTCCCGAGCACACTCCTCCTGTTCCTCCGCCCCGTCTCCGGGGCTTCTCCCCTGCTCCTCCCGCCCCGTTTTCTTTAGCTGTCCGGCTGGTGCGTCCAGAGGACCTGCTCTGCGCGCGGGGCCTGGCTGCTGGGCCGAGTAGCTTCTGTTCCGAAGCCCGCTCTCCTTCCAGTCACCTTCCCTTGAGACGCCTCCATTCCTGAAAGGCGTAGACCCAGAGGGCCCCGGACCTGAGGGAGCAGGGAGCCTGCGCTGGCTCCCAGCAGGCCCCCGTCTTCCGCAGGCAGCGAGGGAAGGGCCTGGCCTCTGGGGCCGGTTGCCTGAGGAGCCGGCAGCCGCTGCCTGCCATGGACTGGCTCCTGGCCACTGCGCTCAGCGGTGCCTCACCTGGGAGGGGAGGCAGCTCAAAGGAGACGAGACAAAGGTCACAAGCAACCCGCAAAGTGAAATTTTCTAGAAACTCTGGTGACCCTCGGTCAGGACCGTGCGTGCCCCAAGGCCTGTAGATCTTTCAGAGTTCAGTGTGGGTCAGAACCTCAGGCAAACATCCAACAGGCTAGGAGAGGAACCGGGGCTCCCTGAGTGCCCACGTGCTGCTCTGACCGCTGTGCTCAGGGGAGAGTTTGAACGCAATTAAGCCAAGGGCGAGGACTGAGCTGAGGAGCCGTACCATCTTCTGATGAAGACCCGGGCTTACTGGAGAAGATGCATCACTTATTTTGAAGACTACACGAACAGACAGAAGGCAGAGGGTTCTCAGCCTGTGTTTTCAGGGTCCACAAGTGAGAATTGCTCCCTTTGGGGGCAAGACGGTTGTTTCTGATTTAAATCCATCACCCAACTGGAGAAAAGGGACTGAATTCATCATCGAGTCTCTGAAGTCTTATAATTGCCTAATATTCGACTCCCTGATTACAGTATTTATCTTTTAAAGACCTGGATAAACACACACAGGTGTAACGGCGCATCACCCGCAGCTTTCTTATCTTGGTCCTTTAGGAAATGCTATCAAAGGGCCCCATTGAATCTCATCGAGGTGTTATGTAGCTGATAAACATTTGTTGATCTTTTTACCCAGAGGGGGTCATACTCCAGGAGTGGATTAGCGGCCTCCGTGGAGCACGGTGGGTTATCCCCGTTTACTAGGCTTGTAACACATAGGCGTTCTGAAGATGAAAGATGCCTCGGAGCGTGTGTGTCCCAGACTGCAAAACTCAAAGCCAGAAATATGTTAATAGAATGCTTAATAAGCTGAATGTGTTTGCTCCTTCCCATTATCATAGGACTGGAAGGGAGCAGTTCTTAGGCTCCCACGCTGTGTCAAGGCTGGAGCCACGTGATTTTTTCGAGTATTTACATACGTTGTTTCCTTTGATTCTTGAAACCCGAGGTGGGGGCGGCATGAGCCCATTTTACAGATATGGAGCCTTAAGATTCGGAAGATTAGACCCCAGGTTGTGCTCTCCTGGGCTGTGCAGCCAGAAAGCTGTGGGTTGGGGCTAAATCCCCTGGGGTTTCCTTTGTGGTTCCTCGCGTTGGGCTTGTGGCTTCTGAAGATACAAACATCTTTGGGGAGAAGTGGAAGGCATTGTGCAACACACACTTTTCCCCTAACACACATTGAATAATGCTTCCTAGAGGTTAAACCATACCATCAGATAAACTTTCTGAGACATGGGTATTTGAAGTGATGGCCTTCCTGAAAGACACTGATTTTTTTTTTAAGTTATTTTTAGTTTGCAAGAGGTCTTTGGTAATGTTGGGATTCACTGAACCCACATATTTCCTGTGGTGCTCAGCACTATAGGAGATTGATTGTAGCAAAGCTGCAATTAATTAGGAAGGATTTGGGTCACTGCTGATACCCAGGTCTTGATCAGATCCCACCATATCATCAGAGATACAGGGTCCTAGAGTGGTCACTATTGAACACTTTGGACACAAGGTCAGGGATGGGAAGTCCCAGCTTTAATGGAAGTTCCAGAGGGAAAATGCTGGCTATGTCTGGAAGGACCACAGACTCATCCAGAACCACTGACACGTCACGGGTGGGGATCCCTGTGTTCCCAGGTGATCAGGGAAGGGCAATAACTGTGTCTCCTAGGGGTGCTGCGAAAACAGCATCACGTAGCAAACTCCTCAATACTCCAGGCTGGTGTTAGGCTCCTAACTGCTGGCCTGTTTGTTACAGAAAACATGCAGAATTCCTAAGATAACCCTCAAGGTGGTATTTTCATCTCTGCTTCACAAATTAAAACTCTGAGGTGCAAGGACCAGCCCCAGATGATGGAGGGGGTGAGTATTGGATTCAGGACTCTAATCCACCCGCCTCCAGACAAGTCCAGGGGCTGCTGACTGCAGCCATTCTGTTACAGGGACATGACATCTGCTAGGTTATTAGTGATGTGAATAAGTCAGCAAGCTGGGAGTTACACGTATTCTCACTAATCACGCGAAGGTGACGTTGCTGTCCACGCTGTATATTTTATGGTTTCCTTTTCACATTCCTTCCCTGGTGGCTCAGATGGTAAAGAATCCACCTGCAATGTGGCATACATGGGTGCAATCCCTGGGTGGAGAAGATCCCCTGGAGGAGGGCATAGCAACCCTCTCCAGTATTCTTGCCTGGAGAATCTCATGGACAGAGGAGCCTGATGGGCTATAACCCATGGGGTCACAGAGTCAGACACGACTGAGCGACTAAGCCCAGTTCAGAATTTCACATCATGTTTAAACCACAAGGCAGCACTGTGTGAGTGGAAGAATCAGAGAGAATTCTGAGCGAGAGGAAAATGTCGTGGGTTACTTCATATTTAGTCTATTTTCAATTATGGGGGGGGGGGTAACCCAGCCAGAAAATAATCTGCCTACCTTTCAGGAGACCCAGATTTAATCCCTGGGTTGGGAAGATCCCCTGGAGAAGGGAGTGGCTACCCACTCCAGTATTCTTGCCTGGAGAATCCCATGGACAGAGGAGCCTGGTGGGCTACAGTCTGTGGGGTCACAGTCAGACATGACTGAGCAACCAACACAAGTACAGACAGAAAACACATTAAATTACCTGAACAAAACTGATATTTCCCACATTTTAAAGCTGAGGAAACGGACTCAAGAAGTGACAGGCAATCACTGGAAATAAAACTTCTGAGGCAGGAGAACCAGGCCTGAAGCTCACGCTGGTGTATCTGCGGGCCAGTCCCTTTGAGCTGTCTTTAATCTCATGAAAAGACAGCCTAGACTCGGCCCGCAGACAGGACATGTGTTTTGAGCTGTGGCACCCTCAAAACAGGCCTTCCTCTCCATGTTCAGGGCGGACCCAGTGGTTCGGCCCCAGTCTCATCTCCCCGAGGCTGCTCTGAGCCTCAGTCCTGTGGACCCTTTGGGTGGACGGCTGTAAGGACAGGCCCCACCAGAGCCTAACGATCGGTCACTCAAACATTCCTCCTGCTGGCCTGAAGGCTCAGGACACCACCGCGTCCAGCTTCCTAAGGAAGTGTGGGTATTAAAAAGTTACGTGGAAATGATCATCATCGATTGGCTCATGTTGACTACTGTGTTGGGGCTTCCTGGGTGGCGCTAGTGGTAAAGAGCCCGCCTGCCAATGCAGGAGATACAGGAGGCGTAGGTTTGATCCCTGGGTGGGGAAGACCCCCTGGAGGAGGAAATGGCTGCCCACTCCAGTATTCTTGCCTGGAGAATCCCATGGACAGAGGAGCCCGGCGGGCTGCAGTCCATGGGGTCACAAAGATTCAGACATGACTGGAGCAACTTAGCACACACATAGGCACGACTATTGTGTTGAGTGGGTTTCGCTGTGACTATTAATCCCAAGTTGTGTTTGAAATGAGTGGAAAGGTTAGTGGTTGGCCTTCCTTCTCTCGGTGCTGATAAGCTAATTTGAACAGATAATGGTCATGCACATACCATAGCTTGAGTCAGTTTGCAATAGACCTTTAAATCGGAAACTCAGAGCACAAAGCCATAAATCTAATTATTTTCCCCTTCAACCTTCATATTTTAATAAGAGATGTTCTAACATGGAAACAATACAAAACAGCGATGAGATGACGTCTAATGGGGATGGAGAGTGCAGCAAATAAAAGAATGCTACTAAATAGGTTAATATCACACATTAAGCTAAAAACCAGAAGCCTGATCTGAAGTCTTCGTGAACACTTCTATTTGTCTCATTCTCTTGCTTTAAAAACTATGCATTATTTAAACGTCTCTTGATGCTGTAATTGTTCATCCTCAAAGAAATAAAAAGATTAAGAGTGGTTCGCACATTTTGAAGGTAAAATAAATAGCAGTCCGAAGGAATGTTATCGATAGAATATGAATCTGGTATTTATACAGAGCCTGCTTTCAGGCAAATATGACCTGCTTTGGGATGCAAGTGATTAATGCAAAAATCCCTTTAATTTAACATCAGAAACCCTGAGATGACAGCATTTAGTTCCCGACAACAATGCACTTCTAAACAATAGGAGTGTTTTCTTGGGATAACTCCAGACGGGAGACCAGCAGTTTCAGCCTTGGCTGTGCTGGGTGGGCTACAGGTATGAAGTGGGTTACTCTCCCATTCCTATGGACAAAAATCAAGCCAACACAGCCCCTCACTCTGCAATCTTCTGTTCTTTCATCACATGCCCCAAGCAAAAAATCACTCCCTCAATTTCATCATCGTGGGCAATCAGACAAGTGGTCTTTGGGGCATGCATTTTTCATTTTAAAAAATACATTTGTAATATTTGCAAGACATAGTTCATAAAGACAAATGATTACTTCAATTTTGGTGTTACTGACATAACTTAACATCTCCTTTCCAGCTTAATGAAAAAAAATTTGTAGTTTTGAAATAATGCATTTGACAGCCCCTTGTAAATTTACCTGGTAGGAAGCATTCTTCTAGGTGCCAAAGGCCACCGCAGTAGACGGCAGGTCAGGTTCAGGAAGCATCTGCATATCCTTGTATTTCCCCCAGATGTGTTAAAACAGCAGCACAAGTTATATTCCCAGAGCTGCTCTACCTAGCCTTGCCTCCACCCGCACTGACAGAGGCTCCCATGGTTGATTTACTTGCTGTGACCGTACTTCGAAAAGCAAGGGCTGCCCTAAGGAATAGATTTTCTGCTTCCATTAAGTATCTGGGCAGATGCTTGCTTCTTTTGTAACAAACTCAAGAAAATAAATTGACTTTGGAAACACATTCTAAATATAATAGAGAAAAAAAGAAAGACAGAGAAAACTAGGTTAAGACCAGAAGTATTTCTATATTGAAAAGGCCTTAAATTTTAAAAAGAGAAAAGGAAATAGGAAATGGTAAAGTTTATCAAAATCATGCCAGAAACGTCTCGGGAATATTAGGTATAAAAATAAAGATGAACTTTTGCATTACGTGCCGCAGCCTACAAATAGACCATTTTATAAGTGAGGAGTCTCAGGATCGTGATGGTGCTGACCCGAATTCTCTCCACTTCTCATTCTCGCCCTTCTCCCAAACCCTGTGTTTCCTAACCAAGAAGCTATCGTAGTACCTGCCTCCTGCTTTTCAAAACTGAGAAAAGATGCAGTCTTACAACCTAGAAGAAGTCGAATTTGTAATTTAAAAGCTCCAGAAAAAGAAATCTCCATGTCCAGATGCTTTCACTGGTGAATTCACAAACTTTAAAGAATTAACGTCGGTTTTACAAATCTGTTCAGGAAACTAGCAGACAGCAGAGTACTCTCCAACTCATTTTATAAAGTCAGTGTTATTCTGATACCAAACCAGCCAAAGATGAAAGAAAATCACAGATGTATTTTCCATGGACTTAAATGTAAAATACTCAAAAAATATTAGCAAACTGAACCTAGTAATGTCCCAAAAGAACTATACACCACAAGCAAGCAGGACTTATTCCAAGTACGCAAAGATGACTCTCTACGCAAAGATAAATCAGTGCAGTCCATACATCAAAAGACTAAGGAAGAAAGACCACAGCAAAAGAACTCGATGCCCATGAAGGATAATGATTCTTAGCAAACTAGGAGTACGCACACATACAAAGACCCCACAGTTAAAATCACACTTAACGATGCAAGACTGAACATTTTCTCCCGAAGTTTGGGGAAAAGGCAAGTACGTCTGCTCTCACCACTCTAATTAAACCCAGTGCTATAAATCCCAGCCAGTGCAATAAGGCAAGAAAGAGAAATAACAATAATATAGATTTTAAAAAGAGAGAAAATTTAGCCTGTATTCACAGATAATATGATTGTCCATGTAGAACTCCTAAGAAATCTACAGAAACTTCTACAATTAATAAGTAAGTTCAGCAAGGTCACAAAATATTAGATAAACACATAAAAATCTACTGTGTTTCTATGAATGAACAATATACAGGGGGAAAGCAAGATGTTTTATCACAATCTTTGCTTCAGCCACTTTGGGGCAAGGTCAAAATCCTAAGTTCTAGAACTAAAAAGAGAGAGAAAGAGAAAGTCAAAGAGAGTCGGGGGCGGGGGATTCTCTAGGGAGGGGTCTGTCCCAGGGGTCCTTGTGGCTTTTTCCTCACATGCTCCTGACACTCATCATTTTTGTCTTCTTTAGCAGCTAGCTGCTTCATCTCTTGCTGCCAACACCAAAACGAACAGATGGGCCCCATGAAGCCGCTGAGGCTGGGGTCCACGCAGGGGCCAGTGCCACAAGGTTGTCGCTGAAAGTGCCCAAAGGAACCGCAGGGTGCTGCCACCCCAGGCTGCCCGCATGTCCCAGCTCCTCCATCAGGATGGGCACTGGGCAGCCCGTGCTCCTCCCACAGACGCTGTCCCTTCCTCGCCTAACACCACAGGGAGAGCAGCCCTCCACCCCCAGACCAGCCCTCTCTCGAGAGGGCAAACAGTGGTTCCTGCCTCCCCAGCTCCATCGTAGTTATTTGCTACCTCCTTTCTGAAGAGGTTTGTTTCAACTGTACGGGGCTTGATGTGGTCCGTCCGACAGTCGCCATGCCTGCTTGGAAGTTCCCACCTCTGCGGGCAGCCTTCTCTTTGACCCCCTGCCACCCTGGACCACACCTCTCTTAGGGTGGGTCTTTGGTCGGGGTGGTGGTGAATGCCCGAGCCAACTATGCCCGGTCAGAGTGACCACCAGTCCCCCGCATGCCCAGTGGGTCTCTTCACAAGAATGAACACAGCTGGCTTGCCAAGGGGACCCCTGGACCAGAAGTCCCATCGTCACCATCCATAGGACGTACATTCAACACGAGATGCAGAAGGCAACCTCATTAGAGTCAGGCAGGAGATGCACATTGCATGCAATCTCCTACTGCTCAGAATTCATCAGGAACAAACCGCAGCCCCCAGCTCACTGCGAGACCCTCCAGTTCACTGCCAGACCCTCCAGTTCACTGCGAGACCCTCCAGCTCACTGCCAGACCCTCGAGCTCACTGCCAGACCCTCCAGCTCACTGCCAGACCCTCCAGTTCACTGCGAGACCCTCCAGTTCATTGCGAGACCCTCCAGCTCACTGCCAGACCCTCCAGTTCACTGCGAGACCCTCCAGCTCACTGCCAGACCCT
>CM035276.1:79693091-79757251 GCA_020226075.1 Hydropotes inermis | reverse complement strand
AGACCCTCCAGCTCACTGCGAGACCCTCCAGCTCACTGCCAGACCCTCCAGTTCACTGCCAGACCCTCCAGTTCACTGTGAGACCCTTGAGCTCACTGCCTGCCATTTTGTCCAGCTCATAAACATTTCTCGAGGCCTGTCTGCACGGGGTGTGGGAGGTGTGATCAGCTCTGAGCACAAGTGAGCAGGATGCGAGGGGCAGGAAGGAGATGGTGACAGAGAACTGACCGTGCAGGAAGGGTCCCCACCGGGCACATCCAAGAGCGGCCTCCTAAGCTTCCAAGGTGCCGAGCGCGGCGGGGCCGACACATCAAGGAGGCGGCTGACCTGTGAGCACCCCTCCCCGTGCCCACTCGGGGCTGAGGGGACCCTCCCTGCCCCCGGCAGGACAGCGCAGCGTCTGCCGCTGTGACGGCCATGCCCACCCAGCCGCAGAGCGCAGCGCAGGGTGGGGATCGGGAGAAACCAGTGCCCCGGCGGGGGAGGGTCACACGGGGCGTGCCAGGCGACCCCAGCCTCCCCTGCCCCTGCGTGGGGGGTGATTTCAGCAGGATGGAGGAGGGAGGCGTGTCCAACCCGGGGCGGGCGACAGGGGCCGGGTGGGATCAGGCCGGAGGGAGAGGGTCCTCGACCTCGCTGGCTGTTCATCCGGGTGGTGGTCGACACGGAGCCCTGCAGGGGCGGCCTCCGCGCCCGCGCGGCGCATCGCGATTGGTTTACATGCCTCTTGTCCTCCCTCGTCTCCGCTTACAGCTGTATATCTTTCTTATGGTTCAATATTTACCAAAGAACTGCAAAATTAAAAGAGGTCCCATAGCTGGAGAAGACAGCATAATTATAAGGGTCAACTTGATAAGACATATAATCTTCAGAAACCTGCAGCTTCGCCTAATGAAATATTTATATCAGTCACTGTTGGACACCCCGGGGCGGGAAAAAACCGATGCTTCCAACTCAGCATTTCAGGGTGTGCAAAAATGTCACAGGGGCGCAGGAGGCAGGGGCGGGGCGTGGGGGCTTCCTATTTAACCAGTTCCTGTCTTTTTCTTACAGTATAGTGGTAGCGGTGCTCCTGGCTCAGTTGTGGCCAACTCTTTTCTTATAGTATATCGAGACTAATATTACCAAGGAGCAATGACTTTGACATCAGGTTTGAATTCTTTTATAAATTTGAAGGAAGCCTTTTTTCCTTTAGTTGCATTTCATTAAAAAAAAATAAAAACACTAACAAAACCTGACCCTTGGTCCCCCACTCCATTGGGGAGAATTACGCAAGGTTTATGTTACACCGTAGTTTTAGTGTCATACATTTGAATATTTTTAAAATAGCATAAGACTTTTCTTTTGAATCATTAAAATCAAGCCTCATATAACAATAAAACAATATGACAACAAAAAGTCATCGGCTTATTCCCTTGCTGTGTTGACTTTACCATGTGAGTTTTCAGCAGGTATTTGATCAGACCTCTTTTTGGCTCTGGGGACATGGTCATGCAAATTGCCCTGCCCACACAAACCCAGCACTTAGCAAGGAAGAACGTCTGAGTGCATTGCGGTTCCGGGGTGGAGAGTGCGGAGGTCTCGGAGGTGGAGGGCTCTCACCCACGTCTGGGGTGTCCAGCTCCTGGGTCAGGGGCTGTGGACCTGGGACCAGCTGGAACTTAAGTTCTCAGCACCTCACATCGTTCCTCTATTGATGGGGCTCAAGGTGACTGCTTATAAGATCCCATAAGGATCTGAAGCTCCCCATCTGTGGTAGCGGCTCACCGATGACCTCGCCAGCAGCACTCCTGCCAGGGTCTGTAGCACCAGCTACAGACAAGAAGCAGAACCTGGGTGTCCTCATCTCTAAGACCCAAAGAGAAACTGGCAACAAAGCAACCAGCTCTCCAGAGCATTATGAAACCGTCACACGGGGCTGACACGGCTTCTCACTGACGTTTCGGAAGTTTCCTCCGGTTGACTGTTTCCTTTCTTTTATGCTATTTGTCATTTTATGAAGACCACTTCAGCACTTAGGGGGCTGGTTAAAAGGTATCATTAAATTTGATTTATGAAATTATGGAAACATTTCCACGTGTTGAAATCATAAGAGGCTCACTAAAAATACAGCCTCAAGAAATGGCAATAAAGGGAGCGGGGGGATGGGGCGGGCATTTGGGACTAGCAGATGCAAACCAGGGTACACAGGATCGACCACCAGCCAGGTCCTACCCCAGAGCACAGGCTGATAGAGGCTGCATCCTGTGATAGACCGTCAGCGAAAAGAACATAGACCTCAGTCACTTTGCTGCACGGCAGAAATCAACACATCATAAATCAGCTCCAGTAAAATTTTTAAAGAATGGGCAGTCACGATGCTCCATGGGAAGGATGGTAGGAAGCCTGAGTGGTCTTCAGTCACGGGTCCCATCCAGCCTGCTTATCCCGGTCCCTCTGAGCCCACCAGCGCCCACCCGAGCCGCGAGGTTGCTCCTTTACTGTCTCCTAGGTAACACCCCTCAATGCCGTGCCGATATGCCCTGATACCCTATGCCAATTCGCCAATATCCTGCTTCACAGGGTTGGAAAATCAAAGGCAGAGATGGCAAGCACAGACCCGGCCAGGAAGTGCACAGTGGATTGGATCAAATACCATCACCTGGTTTGAGGGTTTTGCCTTTTTTTTGGAGAGAAATAGTCGATTCAGATGAAGGCAGAGGCTGTGTCTCTGTGTGGGCTCTGCACGGCGGCATCCAGGCCTGGGGCTGGGCAGAAACATGCTGAGTCCGTGCTGGACATTTGATAAAGTGACCGTGGTAAAGATGACCACGGTCAGAGGAGCCGAGACCGTGAGCTGTGTCTGTGTCCGTGTGCCTTCTCCGGCCGTGTGGGCCTGGTCGCACGGCCTGGGTCGGAGTCGACGGCAGCCCAAGCTCAGACGGACATCTGTGCTCCCCAGTGCTGGGCTTGTCCTCTGGCTTCCGCAGCCCAGGTCAGGATGGGGCTGGCTGGGGGCCTGAAGGGCCACCCAGGAACAGAAAATTACAGAGCGGTTCCTGTCCGCTCTTCCCCTTAAGTCACCAGCCATCATCACCCTGGGCTGGGACCGTCAGAGCAGGACCCCCGAGGCTGGTGGCCGTCATGAGTCAGGCCCCCTGCCACCTGTCAGCCTGCCGTGACCCCCTCTGAGGGGGGAGATGGGGACAGCTCTGTGCCGTTGACCACACGGAGGCCTGGAGGGCGCGCAGGGCTCATGTGGACACCACGGAGGGCATTCGTGGCTGGCGAGTCAGGGAGAGAGCCCAGCCTCTAACCTGGGCAGGCGGCCAGCCAGGGAACGATGGCCAGGGAACAGAGAGATGAAGCGCACGGCAACCTGCGGCTGTTCCTAAAACTGTTCCTGATCTCCAGGACTTGGCACTGTTTTCTCAAGAAGCTGCCCTGAAAGCCAGGAGCCAGCAGTTGTCCCAGGCTGTGTGGAACACTTCTGCTTTGTTCTGTTTTCTTTGCTTTTTTCATTTCTATATCTTTTAATCATTATTTTATTGAATTGGAGGATTATTGCTCTATGATGTCGTGGTGGTCTCCGCTGCACTTCAGCACGAATCAGTCATAATTATACACATACCCCCTCCCTCATGAGCACCAGCCCCGTTTCCACCCCTCTAGGCCTTCACGGAGCGCCAGGCTGGGCTCCCCGTGTTATACGGCAGAGTGAAGGAAGTGGGAAGGAGAAAAACAGACCCCACATGTTAATGCTTGTGTGTGCACAGCCCTTGGGGCACGCACGCGTGTGCACAGCCTTTCGGGCAGAGCGCCAGGTGGCAGGAGCCATCCTGGGCCTCCCCCTCCCTGTCTGAGGCTCCCTCTCAGCTGCGGGCACTCAGTGTGGAGTCGGCCTCAGGTGTGTTTGCAACGGGCGCTGCTGATTGAGTTACTACGCGTGATCATGGACGGCAACAAGCGCGTTAGGGGCTGGGATCTCATCTGATCTCGGATCCTGAAAACAGGCGCTCACCTAAAGCCCCCCTCGGACTGGCCACTCACCCGGCGCCCCCAGACGCGACCCCTTGCTCCCCAGGGGGTACATCACGCCCACCTTCCCAGCCGGCCCAAGTCCTGGCAGAAACATCGGCTGAAAAGGATGGAGTGATGTGGGGGAGTCTTTGGCGCACAAGGCAGAAGGGAGACAACGTGTTGGCAAACACGTGCGGTGGGAAAGGGACACAGGAGGCCATGCTCTGAGGCACAAAGGACTTTAATTCTCTTGCTCTCCACGTGCCTGAGAAATGCCAGTTTTGTTCATATTGCTGCAGTTACGACATGACAGGATAAAGGCATTTTTTAAGCTGAAAATTTGGTAATGTGGTCTCAAAAGTCATTCTGAACCATCTGAGAGTGAATGACTCTACAATTATACAAATCACTTTTGTAACGCTGGCTGCACTTGGAGATATGATCAGATAAGCATATTGCTAAAATAAAATGTGTTAAATTTAACATTGTAGCAATTCTGTCATTTCATTCAAGCCCCCCAAAATTGCTGCAGTATAAACCATTAAGGTTTTTCTTAAGTTCCTTCTCTCCTCTCTTTTTAATCCCAGAGAAATGGCTATAATGATTTGCTAATAAAGTGACAAAGAGGAGCAACCTCAGTTCATTCAAAGACTGTATCCAGAGAAGACACAATTCTAACTCCATGCAGTATGAGAGAAGGTCGGCCTGCCCAAGAGGACCCTTTGTCTGTGGGTTCCCTGGCGGGCCATGGCTGCCCCCTGGCCAGAACTCCTGGGCAGCAGAGCCCCGGGCCCAAGGAACCACGGTGCCCTCCTCCCCGGCCACCGTTAAAGCCGGGGGAGTGTCCGACTGCCCTGGGCACTCCCGCTGTTAAAGGCCTTAACCTACGCGATCTCAAAGGCACACACGCCCAAACAGCCCACATTTAGCTTAATGTTCTGCTGTGAAGTTTTAGAAGCATTTTGTAATTGTTCCTCTAAAAGACGGCGTGGAGTGGTGGTTACGGACTGCTTGAACCCCAGTTCTGCGTGACCTGAAGGAAGTTGCTCGACCTCTCTGTCGTTTACGAAACAGGAGTAGCTAAGAGTGCTTTTATCACCGGTTATCATGACAAGTGAATGAGCTAACACACACGCGGAGGCAGAAACGGGCCCGGGACCAGCCCGCCGCTGCCGTGGTCGTGCCACTGAGCTAAGATGAGTCGTCTGATCAGCAACGGCTGTGCGTCCCGGCGTTTACGGGGCACACTCGGGGGTTCTCGTGTGAGAAAAGCCAGCTTCTCAACAGTTTCAAATGTGCCCACCAGGCTCCTCTGTCCATGGGGCTCTCCAGGCAAGAATACTGGAGTTGGAGAAGGGAGTTGCCATTCCCTACTCCAGGGATCTTCCCGACCCGGGGATTGAAGCTAGGTTTCCTGCACCGCAGGCAGACTCTTTACCCTCTGACCCACCAGGAATACAAAGTACAAATCCCCCTGTTGAAAAGCCCTCCTGTAAAAGTCTGTCTCTCGGTAGCGATGCTGCCTGTCCTTGGGGCTACAAGACCACGTCTCTCTCCCTCACGTCCTCCCATCAACGCCGCTTGCAGAGGTCAAAGGGGCATTAATGTCACGGGGCATCCGACAGCCCAGCCACCCGCGATCTCTGGGAAGCGGTAGTGAGCTGCATTGACTGGCTGCAGACAGGCTGACCCTGCTCAGCACCCACTGCTTTGACGTGGGCCGTAATGCCCAGCGCAGCACGGCAGCTGATGGCCTCGCGCTCTGAAGGATGGCAGAGCGGACTGAGCCAAGCCAGTGGGGAGACACCGATGGCCTTGATGGTGGCGCCTCAAATACACCTCCATCCCACAGGCACAGTTTCTGCTTCCCTTCCCGCCCAACTGGAGAGAGGGGACACGTTTCTCACAAGAGAACACAGTAACCCGAGAAGGTGGAAGACTATTCCGAGGACCAGAGCAGCAAGTTGGGACCAGCTGTCTCAGGTCTGCGAGAATCTGAGCAGGCCACTCCGCCCCACCCCACCCACCCACTGTGTCCTGCAGCCCAGATATCGGGAACCGGGGCTTTGCTCAGGGACATCTGCATACCTCACCTGGAGTCCTTCTGTGTGGGAGATCGGCTTCTCCTCCCAACCTGTTTATTGATGCAACTATTCACTCATCTATACCCACACGGACTCACGAATGTTTATTTTACACTTGGTGTTACAAGCTAACACTGCGTTACTTGTGCTGTTGCTCAGACTGGTCCAGCTTTCACCGCGTCAGCATCCCTGGGTCCTGTGACGGCCCCTCGTTCCTGGGTGGGTTTTCTCAGCAGGCCTTACTTGCTGGCCCAACACAATGCCCCAGGTTCATCTTGTATAGCATGTTTCCTATGCAAGTTCCCAGTCCTGGAATCAGCGCTTTCTCTTAGGAGGCTGGAATTAGAAACCAGGGTCTAGGTGCTAATGTGCTTGATGGCATTGCTTCTGGGCCCTCTTTGCTGACAGAGGAAAGGAACGCACGTGTGTGCACTAATCTGTGTAGGTCCACGGCTCTGAACACTTCTGTATGCAACCACCTGTACCCACGTGAGTTAGAGATGAGCTTGCCCTGATGTCTCTAACGCTAACCCACCCCCACATGGATCATTCCAGCACCTCGCCTGCTTATCTACAACCTCCCACTCCAACACCAAGGGACTCGGAGGTGGAATTTTAATCCAGATCTTTCTAATTCTAGCAGCCACACCTCTAACCACTATGCGACACTGCCTCCCAGTTACTGTGATGTAATGGATGTGATTATTGTATATAAAATGCAGCTTCTAGAACATACTAGGCCCTTAGTACCAGCCCAGCCTCAATCTAAGCCCACTCCTGGCACCCCAGTGCCCATGGGCCAGCCGGGCATCTAGAGTCACAGTCATGTCTACAGGGCCATCATGGGGGGGATCCGCCCGCTGTCTCTGCTGTCCTTTGCCGCAGTCTCCCTGGGGGGATCTGCCTGCTATCCTCCGCCGTCCGTTGCCACAGTCTCTCTGGGACTGCCCCTGCTTAGGGCTCCGGGCAGTGGGCCGCAGAGCAGTTGCTGGGGCCTCCTCTCGGAAGCTCTCGGAAGCAGCCTGGTTGTCACATCCTTGTGTGCGTTTCTGTTCCCGCCTGTGATGCAGAGTGGGAGCTGACAGAGGACCTGCCCCCAGAGATCATGAGGCAGCAGGGCTGTGCTAAGGACACGCACGGACGCAGGGATCCGGGCCCCCCGGCACCATGGGCCCAGACTCCGGCAGCGGTGTCCCCCAGCCTGGCCCCCTCGCTGTCCTTCCCTGCAGGTCTCAGCTCAGACCTCAAGCACAGACTCACCCGCCGAACAGGGGCCGCTTCTCGCCTTGCGCTCCCCCAACCACGCCGGGACCCTTCACTCAGTTTCCATCTCCTGTCGAGTCTAAGCGGCCCCCGAATGAGATTTTGAGACCAAATAAACGACTTCTTCCTCTTTTAGTTCTTTGCAGAGCCACTTAAGAGGTTTCTTCTCAGAAACACAGCATAGTACAGTCAGTCAATACTCATAAGTTGTGGTTGAATGAATAAGTACAGTCGGAAGATGGTCATTTCCTCCAAGGGGCTCAGTGGGGTCTCACGATTTACAAGGCACGCTGAGCAGCTGCCCTGTTTAGACTCACAGGGTCCCGAGTCCTCCCATTCCCAAGTCCACCTGCCCAGGGGGCCCCGGGGGGCCAGGCACAGACCCAGGACCCAGCCCTTCCTCTGCTGCAGAGAATCAGGGTCTCAACAGGGTGAGGGGACCCCTGGGAGGACCCTCCAAGTGAGGGGCTGAGGAAAGGGGAAGCGTCCGTGGTGTTGGGGTGGGGGCAGACACACAGGAAGCCTGTCTGTATCTCTGTGGGGGTGGGTGATGGGGGGACAGGAGGGGAAAAGGGGGCGCTGGGACCCCGAGGAGGGAGGTGCAGGGTTAGGGGAGCCGGCGCAGGGATGCTGCTCGTGGGTGAAGTGACGACAAGGAACTCGGGGAGCGGCTTGGCTGGAGAACAGTAAACTCATCACTGCCGACCATGAGCAGTGCTAACCACCCCGCCAGATCCCCGCTGCAGGATGGCCAAAATGCTCAGGGCACTCGTGTGTGTGGCGGGCAAACTTTGTTTGATTACAGCGCAAACCCCCCTCGGCTCTGTGGGGTCCTAGGCCCCCGGGGCAGTGATTTGGAAGCCTTAAGTGAGATAAGTAGGGGGGCGGGCCCAGGGGAGGAGCGGTTGGGGACCGGGCTCACCAGCTGGAGCCCTCCTCGCTCAGAGGCTCGTTGAGTGTCCCGAGTCTCAGTCCAGGGTGAGAGACGCAGGGGCAGAAGGGACATCGTCTGAGACACAGACCCAGAGTCCAAACTGACAGAACAGGGCGTCAGTTCTTACAACTTCTCATCTCCGCCAAGGTCGGACGTTTACCCTTTGTTAGGCTCACTTCCTCACCTTTTAAAATATAAACAATATTTCCCTGGGAGGGTTTTTTCCTGAGGATTATTTAAGATACTGACAAAGAATCTTGCATAGTTTCTGGAACCTACCAGGTAGTTATTACAGATTAGACATTGTATCCTTATATATCATCTGTTGAAGTGTAGCATGTGTTATGTGTTTTCATGTCATACATACAGCGTTCAAATTGTTACTGATTAAACATTAGAAGGGCTCCCCCGGTGGCTCAGACAGCAAAGAATCTGCCTGCAACGCAATGGCCCTGGGTTTGATCCCTGGGCCAGGAAGATCCCCCGGAGGAGGGCATGGCTACCCACTCCAGTATTCTTGCCTGGAGAATCTCATGGACAGAGGAGCCTGGTGGGCTACAGTTCGTGGGGTCACAGAGAGTCAGACACACCTGAGTGATTAACAACAACCATTAGAAGGAAGAGATGTTCCTGTGGGAAAAGTTCACAGAAGCAGGGCTGCTAATCCAGACAGGACCAGTTGAGTGATTTGAGTGGCCTCTGGGAGGTCTGTCCATGCAGAGTCTAGGTTTGAGGGTTCCTTGTCCTGTAGGGACCTCTCAGGGAATCCCAGCAGTGGGCATCCGTTTTCTAGAACTCCAGTTACTTAGGAAATGGAGGGATGCTCTTGGTAGTTTCTAGAGTTTTGGCCAGTCCTACCATTCCAGAACGGCTCAACTGGGATTGAGGTTGGACTGGAGGATGGACACTGACCGCCGGGATGGTGTGATCCGGGAATGAACCCTCACGGCTGGTGTGGAGTCTCTGCTCTGAAAGGTGAGCCAAGAACGCAGAGGTCGTCTCGCCGCATTCAGCAGCAGTGTCTGCCTTAGGGACACGAGGCGGTCCTCACCACGCGGCCTCTGGGGACATATGAGGCCGTCTCGCCACATTCAGCAGCAGTGCCTGCCTTAGGGACACGAGGCGGTCCTCACCACGCGGCCTCTGGGGCCAGCTGCTCCTGGATTCTTGTCTGCTTGCTGAGGAAAGGGAGGAGAGGAGGACCAGAGCCTTCTCTGGTGACGGGGCAGCAGGCTGGACGCCGCACCCCGGCATCTCAGGGCGGGGCACCCCGCACTGAGTTCCCGACACCCCAGGACCTTCAGGGTGGGTTTGAACGCCGAGCCCCACCCGGCGCCCCTGCAGGGTAGACCGAAACGTGCTGGATGAGACCAAGGGCGGCAGCCGCGCGAGGGACCTTGTCCTGACGGGACCTGCACGCCTGAAGCCGCCTGTCACGCCTCGAGTCACTGAGACACGACCCTCGTCTGCCCTGTAGACGCTCCTCCTTGGCCAAGCTTTCCAAGCCTCCGGCTCCTTCCATTTCTCAGCCCCCGCCTTTGGCTCGGGAAGGAATAATTAGCCAGTTATCCCCGGCTCCTGGATGGTGTCTGCAGCCTTGACTCCTAAGCTCTCAAGGTTCACAGGTTGTTTTGTTTCAAGTACTTTATATGGTGTCCACCAGGAACCGTAGGAGGTCAGGCTCTCAACAGTGAAGGAATTATCTTCAGTGTGGAGACGGCACCGCCTGGCCCTCCCCCCACCATCGCGGTAAATCCGTTTAAGGGAACCCCGTGCCCCCAGCGTGGCCCAAAGTCATCTCCCTTTGTTATGCATATTGTGACTCCTCAAAGTTATACGCAGGGTTTAAATATTAATTTGCCTTTCTGTGGATTCTGATTCCAGGACACCAAGGAAAAACTTGGTGATTGTTATCGTATTATTTAAATATAGCATGCATTTACCTAATAATACACCGTCATTTTTCTCAGCTGTATATGTAATAAATATACCCCATCCATAATTCTCTATGATATTTATCTGAGGGATATAAACATTTCTTTGAATAATAATGCTTGTGTAACCTCCCCTGACAGTTTGTCTATTAAAGAGGAAATTAAATATACAAAGGTATGGGGAAAATCTCTGTGAGGCAATAATGAACTTAGCAAATTCGAGAAAGGAAATGAAAGGTGACTGTCTGAAGCCTACACTTCCCCTTCGGCTTCTCACGAGTCATCACTTATCACAGAAGCACACGGCTGGAGGGCCTCCGCGCATCCACACACGTCCATGTGCAGACCGGGCTGGTCACGTGCTGGACACGGAAGGAGCTGCAGAAAGCTGGGCGGACTCACAGGTCAGGGGAGGGAGGAGCTCCTGGGGGAGGGAGCCTGCTTCTGAGGATGCATCTTGGCTTACTCCTGCTCCCAGATGACTTACTCTAAATTACTCCCCAAATTCATCTTCAGCTCACCATCCAGCTTCCAATTTGGAATCAGCTACCCAGCCTAGAGTCTGACGATTATATTTCCTTAAATCTCCCCTGGACTTTCTCTTTTTGAAAACACACAGACCAGCGTGGTATGCAATTGTCAGATGTGGGTGCCATCAGAGGCATGCTTCGTAACACATCCTTGTGTTAAAACCAGCCACAGGTTGACATTCAAACTTAAAAAAAAAAATTTGGAGGCAAATTGGGGAGTGCAATAAAAATGTTATGAGTGTCAGTGATTTCCTCATAGATATTGTCCAGAATACAAGCTTTTTTTTTCTTTTATTATTTAATTATTGGTGGCAGCAAATCTGCCTAAAATTGCCATTTCATTGAGGTCTAGTTAAATTAATAATTAGTCAATTAATTAAGTATGGCCACAGTGATTTATTAATTATTTTAAAAGGAAGGAGAAAAGTTTTAAATTGGGGGGGAAGAAACCCAAAGTAACATTTTACCATTATTTTATGAATGAAATAGAAAAGCTAGTCCCCAGTGGTGAAAATACCCCTAGTCAAACAAAACGTCCCCATCAATTAAAAAGCAGCGTTCATGACTTTTCAGCGGTGACTTTGCTTGATCCATGCTTAGGTCAGCTCCCTGTCTGGTCCAGAGCATGAGAAGACAGTGCATATTGCAGCTATAAAGTCAAGTCATCATTTTAAAAGCCCTCCTGCTAATGCCTTTAAAATCAGCAGTCAGACGACCATTAGAGTAATTACCAGTCCCCGGAACCCTGGAGCTTAATCACACGGGATTAAGCCCATCTCTGGTCTCGAGCGGCCAGAGGCTCCGGGACCACTGCTGCTGTGGGCAGATGGGGGTACCCGGCAGACAGGGCATGGGGTGGTCCAACTTTGCCCACAGGCTGGCCTAGCGTGGGAGCCGAGCTCGGGGGTGCAGGCGGGAGGGGGTCCGGAGGCGGCTGACCCTGAAGCCCCCGGCCCCCTCCCCGCATCCGTCCCCCTTCCCCGCTGGCTCTCAGCTAGCACCACAACCGACAAGGGCCACTGAGACCCCTTCCCTGGACACATTTCACATTCTCGACCAGTGTCGTGAACAGCCAGGGACGTCAGAATTTCACTCCAGGAGACAGTTCTGCTCACTCGCCCACTTTCCCCGTGCAGCTTTGTTGCCTGTTTTTGTTTCGTTCTACAGGTTTGCTGTTATCCAGTCACTCGTCATGTCCGACTCTCTGCAACCCCACAGACAGCAGCACGCCAGGCCTCCCTGTCCATCACCAACTCCCGGAGTCCACCCAAACCCATGTCCACCGAGTCGGTGATGCCATCCAGCCGTCTCATCCTCTGTCGTCCCCTTCTCCTCCTGCCCCCAATCCCTCCCAGCATCAGGGTCTTTTCCAACGAGTCAGCTCTTCCCATGAGGTGGCCAAAGTATTGGAGTTTCAGCTTCAGCATCAGTCCTTCCAATGAACACCCATGACTGATCTCCTTTAGGATGGACTGGTTGGATCTCCTTGCAGTCCAAGGGACTCTTAGAGTCTTCTCCAACACAACAGTTCAGAAGCATCAATTCTTCAGCACTCAGCTTTCTTTATAGTCCAACTCTCACATCCATACATGATTACTGGAAAAAACCATAGCTTTGACTAGATGGACCTTTGTCCATATAGGTATAAATGTTGATAACTGGATTAAATTCTCAATTCTTGATCATACTATATGCAAGGGAGTAAAGACAGGAAAAGATAAAATTTGCTCATGTGTGGGTAAACTGGTCTTATACAGAGAGAGGGAGTGAAAGCGTCTCAAGCTCACCTCTTGCTAACTTCTGTCTCCCTTCCTCTTCCCTGCAAAGCCTGAGGCTTCCCAGCCCTGCAGGCACCCCAGGCCCCCGCCCGGCTGTCTCGTGACCGTCTGTCTGCTGGGCGCGCCCCTGCCCTGCACATCCTCGCCGCAGAGCCTGGACTGGCTCCTGGCCCAGCGACCACAGTCTTGAGAGCCACTTCCAGGCAGCGATGTCGAATGTAGTCACGAGAACTGCATGAAAAGGGGATTCATGGAAGGTGGCAGCGTTCTTGCTGGTGACTCTGTCAGCGCCTTTTCAGCTGACACCTGCCCATTAGCCCTGTTTCTGCAGCTGGTGGTGACTCTAAAGCGTGGAGCCTGCGAATGTATGCTCTTACACCTCCCTCTAGATGCCTGTATTCACATTCTTAGCTTCTGAAAATAATCCATAGTTGCGAATGGAATGTTCTTCAGAGACAAAGTGTGTCGAGCGCGCCTGGGCCTCGGCTTGCTCACGGACATGGATGAGAAAAGCCCCATTCTCACATGCTCCCACCGAGCCCCAGGCCTTTCATTTTGGAGGGAAAATCCATCAGGATCCCAGAGTGGTGATTTGCTCAAGTGGAAGAGATCTGAGAAGCAGGTGAACTGGCAAAGCAGGGGCGACCCTGGACCACCTAGATCATCAAGACCCGGCCAGACTCTAATTCCCGCTTCCAGGTGAGGCGACAGCCTGGGCATGTCCATGCCGCCGCCTGCCTAGACGTACCGGTGGGACAGCGCACGCGGCGGTGAGGCTCCTTCGCCCGGCGCCAGATCTGACGGCTCGCAAAGGTCCTCAGATCCAGAGCTGGCCAAGAAGAGAGCAGAAACGGAGGAAGTTTAAAAATAAAAAATTTATTGCCGGTGTTTCAAGCCAACACAAGCAGAGCTGCTCCCCACCCCTGCAAGTCAATACGCCACGGCGCACGGCGAGTGTCTTCCATTCTGCTCTTTCACGCTAGATTTACCTGGGAGGTGAGTGTACTGAAGCAAATAGCACAGACAACCTCAATAGGACAGCTGCTTTGAATGAACATGGAAGGTCATTCCTATTATTTCAATTAACAACACAAGCTCCAGAAACACATGCGAGTGAATTAATTTCAAGCTCCCATTTGATGCTCCCAGCGAGGACATCTTTGGGCCCCCCGGTTGTCTTGGCAACTCCAGGATCCTAGCCTGCAGAAGCAGCCTCCGCCAGCCCCCTTCCCGGCGCACGCACAGCTCAGATAGTACATTAGCTGGAGAATATGATGTCCATGTAAATGTTGAGATATTTTCGTTGCCATAGAGATAAGAAGAATGGCAAAAATACAGGAGTACTTGACATACTCCGAGGCAGACTTTTAATTAAAAACGCAATCTCAGATGACAGCACCAAGATGGCTGGCCACACGCGGGGCTTTCAGCTCCCGCGCTTCGTGCAGAAGTGTCCAGCCGGGCACCGCGGGCAGAATCGGAGCAGCCCGGCCGCCTGGCCAACGAGGAGACAGAGCACGAGGCGCTGTGTCCACACCCGTCCCGAGCACCGCGCCCGTCCCGCGCACCGCGCCCGTCCCCGCGCACCGCGCCCGACCCCGAGCCCCGCGCCCGAACCCGAGCCCCGCGCCCGTCCCCGAGCCCCGCGCCCGTCTCCGCGCACCACGCCCGAACCCAAGCATCACGCCCGTCCCCGAGCACCACGCCCGTCTCCGCGCACCACGACCGAACCCAAGCACCACGCCCGTCCCCGAGCACCGCGCCCGTCCCGCCCGAACCCGAGCACTGCGCCCGAACCCGCGCACCGCGCCCAGGAAGGACGGGGATTGACACACAGTGGGGACGGTTCCCCATGCTGGTCCTCTGTTTCTGCAGAGACGGGAAGCCTCATCAGGGGCCATTTCCTTCTACTCCCACGGCTGTGGCGCCCGGGGCTCTGGCAGGAATCACCTTGACTGTGCGGTGATCTCCTCCTTGTCCGCCCGCCCCTCCGAGGAACTGACTGCGCAGTTTCTCCAGGGAGGCAGCTTCTTAGCCCCTGGGGGGTGGGTGGCTCTGCGGCAGCAAAGCTGGCCAGGAGCTGTTCTCCTAAAACCATGTTCTGAAGAGCTGGGGGGAGTTCTCCAAAGTTAATATTTAATTTTTACAGAAACTTTTTAGACATTTCCACAAGCTTCCATCAAAGGTATCTGCTGCTAAATTACTCCTCAATTGGTTATAACCCGAGAGATGCCAGTGCATGCAGGCATGCTAAGTCACGTCAGTCACGTCCGACTCTTTTGCGACCCCATGGATCGTGGCCCACCAGGCCCCTCTGTGCATGGATTCTCCAGGCAGGTATACTGGAGTGGGGGGCCATGCCCCCTTTCAGGAGATCTTCCCGACCCCGGGTTTGTAACTGCATCTCTTACATCTCACGTCGCCTGCATTGGCAGGCAGGTTCTTTACCCCTGGCAGCCCCGGGGAAGACTGAGCAATCCTGTGAACGTTTTCCATACAGCGCCCCTGGGGGGAGAAGCCGCCTGGGATGAAGGGCCCACCGGGGCGGAGCCTTGACTTCCTGCCTCGTTTGGTCAGCAGCCCCTGCCTCCCTCCTCCTGGGAACCCAGCCCAGCTCCACCCCCTCGAAGCATTTCTTCTCTGTCCAGCGCGGGGTCAGAGCTCTCCCAGAGTCCCGCCCCAATCCTGCTTCCTTTCTCATCCAGTCCTACCCATTTTCCCAAGGTCAGCCACCCTCTAGGGTGCTGCCTGCCTGCCCAGGACCACTCCCGGTCTCCAGGCAACCACTGCCTGGCCTTCTGCACCTGGCTGTCCAACCCCAGCTCCACCCCAACTGGCGTCCCTCCCCTCCTCGCCCTCCCCCCATCCCATCCCCATCCCTCCAGAGAGAGGACTGGCTCCTCTCTCTGCCTCTGCCATCCGCACGCACTGTGACCTAGGGCTGAGACCCGAGGCTTTTCTGGATGCTCCCAGGCCACGGGCTCAGAAAGTCTGCGAGGCTCTGAGCATCAAGGTGAAGCTACTCCCCCAGCGAGGAGTGGGCTCCTACCAAGGACGGGTCATCCTGACCCCTCCCCAGGATGCTGGGTGGGGCGGGGTCGCTCTGCTCTCAAGGCCTCCCAGGCTGAGCTTGCCTCAAGCAGCCCGCTGTGTGTACCTCCGTGTCATCTCTGCCATTCAGGAGGAGGGGATTCTCACACCCACAGCCCCTCCACGCCACCCCTGAACCCCTTCTCTCTGCTTCAAATGCCGTCCAAGGAGCCAACTGCGTCTGTCACAGCTGTGAGGGACCACTTCTGGTCAGTACTCGGCTCACATATTTCTTAGGAGATAGACGTCCCCATGTGAGCTGTCATCCTCGTGATGGGAGCCAACCCGGGGGGACAGTCCAGGGTCCAAGGTCCTCAAGCCATCGTGATGTCGGGCCCTGCCCTCTGGCCCCGGCGTTTGTGGGGCGGGCCACCCCTGCCCGGGCCACCCCTGCCCTGACCCCTGTGGCCAGCCCACAGCCAAGTCAGGTGGTGCTGACTGACCACCGGGCCCTGCAGGGGAGCACGAGCCACGGTCCCGGGTCCCCAAGCGCGTGCAGACGGGGCGGGGGCCAGGTGGGGAGGTCGGGGGTCACCGTGGCATCAGGAGCCATGGGGAGAGACGGGGAGACCGGCTGCCCACCGTGGTCAGAGGAGGCGGGGACTGAAGACGTGACTGGATCCGGGGGTGCGGGATGCAGCAGACCAAGGGCTGGTGTCCAGGAGGGGCGAGGTGGGACCCCCAGACCTGGAGTGGAGCAGACCCCCCGTGCGCAGCACGGGCTCCTCCGGGAAGGCAAGGACGTGGCGGGTGTGGGAGGCGGACGCAGGCGGCAGGTGTGAGCTCGCCTCTGGGGCCAGAGAGGCGTGCAGCTCCAGAGTCTGCTAATGGGGACCAAGGCAGCACGTGGGATGGAGACTCCCGCTACGGGATGTGCTCTCCCCCTCCCAGGCCCCTGGAGCACACCCCCACTGACCCAGCCCTCCCATCCACTCCAGGCCTCTCCCCGGGGGGCCTGGTGGCCCCTTCCACGGGGCTGGACTGTGAGTGACAGCTTCACGCGAGCTGCTCATCCTTGAAGGCACGTGCCTGGAGGTGGCGTGGCTGGCCTGTCCCTGACGGGATGGGACCCGGGCGCCCCTGGGAATGCCAAGGTTTAAGACAAGCCTGGAGTGAGAGCGGCTGCCCAAGCCCGTCCACAGGCCGGAGGCCCTGAGAGGGGACCACCCAGGGGCAGACAGGAGAGGGGCAGCTCGGCGGGGCTGGGGGCTGGCAGCCAGCCAAGAAGCTGGCCCGCTGCAGGAGGGACTGGGGTGCGGCCGCCCTCCTCCCCCCCGCCCCTGGAGGGGGTGGCTGGAAGGTGGGAAGTGCAGTCAGCGCTGAGTGGCTCTGGAGAAGCCTGCTACACAGGAGAGGCCCCGAGCACCCTCGTCTCCCCACGGGGTCTGGGCCCTGCCAAGTCCCTTGGCCAGAAAAGAGAACTCGCGTCCCAGCGGGCGTGCCTGCCAAGTCCATCTGCACCTCTCAGGAGCCGGCGAGCCGGGCTGCCTGTCCCTGGGGCTCCCTGGGAGGCGCGGCCTTCTGCCAGGACCGAGATGGGAGGGAGGGAGGGTCGTGCAGACGGAGCAGCGGCCAAGCTGCAGACAGCTCGGCCCAGGGGCCCCCAGGCCCAGGCTCAGGCTCCCCCACGTCTGAGGGGAAAGCACAGGCACACAGCCTCCAGACGGAGCTGAGGAGCCCCCGAGGAGGGGCCTGGTGCGGAGGCCCTCAGCTGGCCCAGAGCTGCAGACACTGCCCGCTGCACTTGTGGGAAGGGCTCAACCCTGCACGGGCCCGAGGCCCACCCCGCCTGGCCAGGGCTTCAGGAGAGGAGCAGGGGGCACCCTGACCCCAACTCTCTACCTAGGCCCAGAATTGGGCCATGACCGACTCACAGAGTCCTTTTGAGAATTAAATCATGTATGGAAATCCTTAGCACTAATTGCTAATACACGTTCATTGGAAAACGGGGACTGCTTATGAGTCAGGGCTCTTCAGAGAGACAGCGCCAGAGACGGGGGTGTGTCCCTGCGTGCATGTCCGCACATATGAGGGGGGTGGATTCAGTGTAGGGGCTCAGCCCGTGTGATTACCAAGGCCAGCACTTCTGAAGCTGTAGGGTGGGCTGGCGGCCTCAGGGAGGGCTGGAGACAGAGTCTCCTTTTTCAAGGGGAATCTCAGTCTCTTTCTCTTAAAACTTTCTGCTGATTAGGTGAGGGAGGGCAACCCACTTTACTCAAAGTCTACTGATCTAACCATATCTAAAAGATTCCTAACACAGCAACCTCCGTACCAGTGTCTAACCGAATTTCTGGGGACCGCGGCCTGGCCAAGTTGACACAGGAGATTAACCATCACAGACCACACCCAGCGTCTCCTCCTTCCTGTCGGCCAGCCGTCCTTCCCCAGATGCAAAGAACTTTGACCCCAAACCTCAGGGTCAGGATTTGGAGCCGCCCGGATTCACAGAAGTCCTCCCGTGTGGGTGAGCTGAGCCGTCCTTCCAGAGAGAGCCTGCATCATGACGACACATTCTGAGCATTTCAGAGAATCTGATGACAGCTTTGGATTTTCTCCTCAGAAAAGACATATATGTATCAAAACAGCACATCTTCCCAGGAGTTCTCTGGTCTTCCCTAGGGTGACAATTTCCCAAGGGTGGCTGGACTTGAACTTGACACCTTACATCTGAAAGTACCGGGGCTCCTTCCCGTGGGAACTATGCTGACAGGAAAGGCTTGGGGGACCCGGGGGCCCCTCCACCCCCGGGAACGCCTGAGCAGGAATCATGGGTGCTGTGAGGGTCCTGAGAGGAAGAGGGGCTCTTGCTGGGGTCTTGCTGTCTCCTGGTCTCACCAGGGCCTTCGGGTTGGCGTGCAAATAAGGCAACTGGAAGGCAGGCTGCCGGCCCAGGTCCCCGCAGCTAAATGGCGGAGGAGACGGCCCGTCCCCTCCGCTTCTCCTTCCAGGCAGAGGGTTGACAAGATGGCCCCTGTCCCGCTTGGTCCTTGGTCCCACATGGGAAGCACCATACAACATGTGTTCCCCCGTGTGTACGGCGGGCAGTCAGCTTACCGTGGGGCTTCCCTGGCAGCTCAGGGGTAAAGAATCCGCCTGCCAATGCAGGAGACACTTGTCCCATCCCTGGGGCAGGAAGATCCTCTGGAGAAGGGAATGGAACCCACTCCAATATTCTTGCCTGGAGAATCCCGTGGACAGAGGAGCCTGGCGGGCTACCGTCC
The DNA here is from genome assembly GCA_020226075.1 of Hydropotes inermis. Classification (NCBI taxonomy): domain Eukaryota; kingdom Metazoa; phylum Chordata; class Mammalia; order Artiodactyla; family Cervidae; genus Hydropotes; species Hydropotes inermis. The sequence goes on along the minus strand of CM035276.1, from coordinate 79,738,418 downwards.
ATTAGGCTGTGAAGAGTCTTTTTCAGACACAACTGAGCGACTAAAACAAGCAACAGCTGCTTTTACCGCATGTCTGTGCACTGGCCGCAAATGCTGCTCTGAAAACGGCAGCGTTTACACAAAAGCTGCTTTATCCATTAGTCAAAACGCAGGCGTCTGGAACCCCCTCTGGAAGGGTCTGCGATGCCCTCTGGTGCCCCCTTCACCCCGCGTTGCTGCATCTTTGCAGGGCAGAGGCTCGTTGTGGTTGGTTTTGCAGGAAGTCTGAAATCAGACTCCTCGTGGCCTCTCTTGGCTCCCCGGGGTCAGTCTCACGGCTTCCGGACCGAACTTCGGGGTCAGTGGCATTTCCTTCATGGACCCACGTGAACTGTGAGCTCACGGGGTGAGGGCACCAGTGCAGAGAGGAGGTCCGGATCAAGGCCAGTCTGGAGACTTCAGAGCGGCGGGGCGGGGGCGTGGACAGCGGGCAGGGGGCTCCTCGGAGGGGCTCGCGGGAAGATGGCGCGAGCGGGGAGCACGCTGGGGGTCCACACCGACTGAGCTGGCACGTCTCTGAAACAGCACGCAGACAGAGCACCCGAGTCGCCCGCTTCCCCAGGGGAGGGGTTTCGGGTTGCGGACAACGGCACCCGTGGGTCTGGACAGAAGAGAGCAGTGGCCCGGGGGGGGGGTGTTTACAGGAATCCCACCGCCGTGAAGGACCCGAGTGACGTGGCCTCCCGCCCCGCTGCCTGGAGACCCGACAGAGACAGAGTCACATGGGGAGGTGGGCCTGGGGGTTCAGATGGATCAACACACTGGTGAACACACACTGTGGGTGCAGACCACAGGTGGGCCCCCCAAACCCGCCCGACGGCTCCACACACAGCCGACCTCCTTCTACTCATCCCCCCGTGGATCCGGATGACAGTCTGGTGAAGGAGCGGGCACGTGTGTCTGTGCAACTCGGTCTCTAAGCATGTCTGATCCTTTGACTCCATGGACTGCAACATGCCAGGCTCCTCGGTCCTCACTGTCTCCCGGAATTTGCTCAAACTCATGTCCTTTGAGTCGGTGATGCCATCCAAAGATCTCATCCTCTGTCACCCCCTTCTCCTGCCCTCATTCTTTCCCACCATCAGGGTCTTTTGCAATGAGTGCTCCCACAAGTTCAAAGTCAGGGATCTGGAGTGAAGACTTCCCGGAGCCTGTGGCTACATGAGGTGGCACTGGACAGACACAAGCTCTAACACAAGATGCATTTTTTCGGTGGCTCAGAGGCGAGCGTCCTGGCCATCCTGAGGCAGGCCCTCTCCCTGAGACCTTCAGAGCCGGCCCTGGGCCAGGAGAGTGAGTGTCACAGCCTCCAGGGCCTGGTGACTCATTTCTCCAACACCCCAGACACCAAGAGCTGTTTCAGACTGCGGGATGAGCACCGTCTCATGCCCTTCCTCCCGGAATCTCAGCTGTCAGAGCCGTGCTCCCTGATGAGGCAGGACAGGTTCCTATGGGTGGTGCCCAGGGAGGTGGGGGAGCACCGTGGGGGCAGGGCCCACTGCGCCTCAGGGGTCGGGTCGTTTTTGTATTTGCTAGATAAGCGTTGCTTTAAACCAAGACTTTAATGAGCCCCAAGCAACATCATCACCCGCCTGACATCCTATGGCCTTAGGTTGATGCCCGTCAAGATGATGTCTCAGTTATGCCCAAAGCCAGAGCAGCACCAAATGTTTCCCAGAAAAAAATGAGGAAGAAAGAGACCCGGTCACTCCCGCGGGCTCGTGAGCTGCCCTGCCGCAGAGGTGTGTGTCTACAGGTGTGCCGGGCGTCACACCCAGCTCTTGTGAAAGCACGTGGCACCTGTAGGCAGAGGGCCAGGGCACAGGGTGGGGGCGGTGAGAGTTTTCAGCTCCACACTCAGGTGGGCAGGGAGGTAACGTGTGTCGGGAACTCAGCAGCAGGACCACAGTCAGCCCTGCGGGTGGGCTGGGCTGGGGGCCAGGCGCTGGGGGGTCCTGAGTCCCAGAGGGAGCCACGGGCCGGCCTGGGCGGTGGGGGGTGGGGAGCTCCTCCTCGGGCAGCCTCCTCGAGGACTCTGGCAGCTCTGATCTCACTCTCCCTCACTCCAAATTCCCGCATACATTTCCTCTTTAATCCTCCTATAAATCCTATTAACATTTTAATTAACCACTCCAGCCCCCCTCAACGAAGAGTTTCCCCTAGTAGCTACAGAAGGTAGAGCAGCCCTGAATCACTCTAATAACCCTCTGAATGCACCTGCTCCCAAAGGTTGACCGGCGCGGCCAGGCTGTCCCAGAGTGGAAGGCATCACAGCGCAGACGGCATCTGGGCGTGGGCAGGGTGGCGGCAGGGCTCAGGACTCCTCCTTCCACGAGACTGTCCGCCGCATGCTGTGCTTACTGCTCACTCACTTCGGTCGTGTCTGAGTCTCTGCGGCCCAATGGACTGTAGCCCGCCAGGCTCCTCTGTCCCTGGGGCTCTTCAGGCAAGGGTACTGGAATGGATTGCTATACCCTCCTTCAGGGGATCTTCTAGACCCAGGGATCAAACCTGCAACTGCTGCCTTGCAGGCAAATTCTTTCCCACTGTGACCCCAGGGAAGCCCCACTGTCTACCATATCAGGCAGCAAAGCAAAGTCATGAAAAGTTTCAAAACTCTGGAAGACGAGCCAAGACAAATCTACTTGGGCACCTCTGGCCTTCCTGGGCTGCCGTGGGACGTCCCTGGAAAGCCTAGCGGGACGTGTGCAGACCAAGGACGGTCCTGGGTCTGTGCCCAGATCACAGAAGACCTGGTCTCGAAGCCCGGCCCCGTCCCCTCTCTCACAGGGGCCGCAGGAGAGACGGGAGCAGGGCCAGGCCCAGGCCTGCCCTGCACCGTCACCTTCCCTCTGCTCCTGGACTGACGCAGAGACACAGCCGTCCCTGAACAGGAGCTGGAGAGTGCTGAACACGGTAACACTGACCACAAACTGCCTACGTCTTCAGAATCCACATCCCGAAGCCAGTCAGCTCAGGAATCAGGGGTGGGTTCCTTCTCTCCAGGGCAGGATCCAAAGACTCAATGAAGCTTATTTCTCAAAAAGCTTTAACCAAGTTTCTTAAAGAAAGCAAATGTGGAAAAGCTGAGACTCACCGGTGAGCATGGTAAACATTCTTTTTTATGCCAATAAGCAGGTCCTGTTAAGAAAAGCATGTGAAGGAACTGAAAATGTATACAAGCAAAACAAAAGACTTGTTGACTGAATCGGGGGACTGTCAAACAGTACGTATTGAAGGATCTTCCCTGTGGCTCAGCTGGTAAAGGATCTGCCTGCAAAGCGGGAGACCTGGGTTCGATCCCTGGGTCAGGAAGATCCCCTGGAGAAGGGTATGGCCACCCACTCCAGTATTCTTGCCTGGAGAGTCCCATGGACGGAGGAGCCTGGCAGGCTACAGCTCATGTGGTTGCAAAGAGTCGGACACAACTGAGTGACTAACACTGCTACACACGCATCCTATCTGACTAAGTACGTTCTGTGCAGTCACCTCCTAGGACTTCGCAGCAAAGGCCCACAGACCCGGCCTCACACACCAGAACCGCACTCACGCCCTGGGGTCGGTGTGGTGGGCAGGGCCGCGCCCTCTGCAGCGGCTGGGGGTCTGCCCCGCCGCCCCGAGGTCTCTGGGGCTTCCTGGCTGTGGCAGCACAGGTCCAGTCTGCCCACGGCGTCCCCTGGGGTGTCCCCTGTGTCCGGATGCCCCTTTCATGAGGACGCCGGTCAGGGGATGAGGGCCGCCCTCCCACAGGAGGGGCTCAGCCGATTCCACCTGCACTCACTGTGTTTCCAAACCAGGCCCCCTCTGAGGTTCTGGGGTGAGGGCCCCAGGGTAGGGTTTGGGAGGGACAGGGTCGAGCCACATGGCACTCAGGGGCCGTGAGGGGACGGGAGTCAAAGGGCGCGAGGCGGAGAGGAAGCTGGTATCCCTTGGGAGCATCCCAATAAGCAGTGAAGCCGGGGCTCTGGGGGGAGCCCAGGGCTGCCTGCTGCAGCCGGTGCGGGGAGTGTGCGGGGACGAGCCGGCATTGCCTGCTCCCCGGCCATTCTCTCCTGGGGAGAACCACTCCCGGACCAACGGGGTCCCCTCAGACTTGGTTGCTCAGCAGACAGTGTCTGGAAAGTGCACAGAGAAGCAGCGACCCTGTGACTTTCACTTGCTTCCACTCGTCTCCGGGGCACACTGGCAGTGTATGAATTTGCACTTGTAAGGCTGCTTTCATTCTTGTCCACAAGGACCCTTTTCTTAGCTTTCGATCAAAGCAAAATAAGTGGCAGGGCTCTCAGGAGCTTTCTCTGGGTGATGCCCCAATGTTTTCAAGAACTTTCATTCTTCCTGCATCCCAGCCAAACACATCTAGGAGGTCTGAAGCTTCAGGAGGTAGAGCTAATGGTGTCCTACAATTACCATCCAAAGGTCCTGAAGAAAACGGTCTCATCTCTTCCCAAACCCGTCACTCTCGGTTCAACAGAAATCTGTTGTTGTTTTCAGTTGCTAAGTGATGTCTGACCCTTTGCGACCCCGCGGACGGCAGTGCTCCAGGGTCCTCTGTCCCCCACTCTCTCCTGCAGTTCGCTCAGTTCACGTCCGTTGGGTCAGTGATGTTCTCTAACCATCAGCATGAGCTGCATTCACAGTGATACGGGGACAGTGTCTGGAGCAGCAAAGCGACAAAGGAGGAACCATTTGCACAATGCTTTGAATCTGATATCTACAGCTTCCGCTTTAACCAAAGGTGTTCCTGCATGAAGACATGGACAAGTTGCAGCGTAAATAAGGAAAAAGATATAAGACAAGGTGTAGCCAGTGTTCCCACAGAACACCTGGAATGAAATCATCTTTTCTGAAACAAAACTCTTAGGAAAAAAACACCAAACTGGGGAAGGTCAAGAACCTTCATATGCTCGGGAACTTAATTATAGTACAACCTCTCACTTTTAGTGAAAAGGCGTACAAATAGAAACATAACTCTTGAACTATTTTTTTTTTCTGGGGAAGAAATTATCTGGTTTCAGGTTTTGTCTTTCCAATGATTCACCAGAGGACACGTAATAGGACTGTCTAATTTGACAGCCTTCTACATATCAAAACATGCAGTGTTTTCGAGTTAACTATCTTTGTGTCTGTGATTAAGCTAAGAAACAGTGATTGCAAATTCAGTATCAGAATTGGGAAGTGATTAGCACAGGAGAGATTTGCCGGTGTTGGCCTTATATACGTTAGTTGCATACGCTGAGATGGCAAATGGTGCTGTCTCTGTTGTTTTAATGCTTTCTTTTGAAAAGTCTGGTTTGATCGGCATGAACGTTATTAGGTAAAACAGACTGAAGCTGCAATGCCAATATTTTTGTGACTATTTTGCAATCGGCATTAATCAATGAGATGGGACTGTAATTGCTACAATTTCCCACATCTCTCTTCCTGGCTCCAGAGTCACGGATATAATAGCACTCCTAAGAGTTCCTGACAATTTGCTGTTCACGGTATGTTTAAAATGCTGTATTAAACACACTGCATAAAATTGTATCCCAATGCTTTTCTCCCCCAAGCTTTTTCTGGGGACCCATGACATCCTAGGGTGACAGTGTGTGGAGTGTCACTCACTTCAGACCCTGCCACGAGGCCCCTGGCTGAATCGCTGCTTGAAAGCCGTGTTGGAACTTTGGTCTCACAGCTTCATAGCATTTCATGAATTCAACTTCATTTTGGAAATTTTTCAATCACTTTGGTGACATTGACAATTTCCCATTTCATTAGAATGGCATAAAATTAAAGCACCTGCTTGGCTTTTCAAAATGTAAATCTACTGAAAAAATAGAGAGAAAGCAGGTGTTCTACCTTAATTGGCAGAATTGAAACTCCTACCTGAAAACAAGCGTCCAATTCAAAACAGAGGCTCCCCCACAGCCCCGGCCAACATGGGCAGAAACAGGGGTTCCCGCCCCAGCGCTGCAGCTCACGGGATCGGGGCGGTAGCGGGGCGTGGGGGGTGACCAGACAGACACCTCTCTGAGATATTTTTTAAACCTGAGTCACAACCGGATGTTGGGTAGGTCAGAAACAAAGCTCAGCTAACCCTTTAATACCTAAAAAAAAAAAAAAAAAAATAGAATTCAGTAAGGAAAAAGGCTCTGATGAGAACAGACTTACGGACGAGGGCAGGAGCGGCGGTAGAAAGGAGAGGGGACTACACGCAGCATAGATAAGCAGCGGGACTTTGGTGTGTGTCTCGCGGGGCTCACGCCGGGCTCGTGACAGCCAGAGCGGTGGGGTGCGGAGGGAGGCGGGAGGGCGGCTCCCGGGGGAGGGGCTCATGTACACCGCCGGCTGACTCATGTTGACCTAGGGCAGAAACCAAGCCAATGTTGTAAAGCAACATCCTTCGATCAACAATAAATAAATTGGAAAAAAAATCTCTAGTGAAAGACTTCCAGACTGCTCCCTCTCTTCTCGTCCGTCTGAGACGTTCAGTGAGCTGTGGTGTTGCAAGACGCTAATTTGGGGATCAGAGGCAGAAATTCTAATCCATGGAGAAAAATACTCCCAGGAAAAGTTAATTGTGCTTTTAAGTTTTTGCTCCCTTTAAATCCACAGAAGAGTCTGTTCAGCATGAAGAGCGTCTTCCCTACCCTGATTCACCACAATCTCTTCTTGCAAATGTCACAGCCATTCAGCCTGATTAACTCCAGCACTCCCATCTTTCTGCAGTGCTCTGCTCTCAGCTGCCAAACAAATATCCTTCTATTTCACTATTCAAAATGTTAAGTGAAGCTCAAAAGCCACAATGATAGACTTTGGGGTAAAGAAATATTGCTCTGTCTATCAGAAAAGCTGAAAGTCATTTTATTACATAAAATAGCACTTAGGGCATCTAAACCATCAGTTCTGTAAAAACAGGAAGGGCATGGCCGAGGGAAATCCCAATCGTCCATTTTTATCAAATGTATGCTTCGTCACCCATCGACCATTTTACCAGGACCTTAAAAAATAATGGCGTTAACTGCTCTAGTTTTATTTCTCCAGCTGCTGTTCCTCTTTGGGTAAATTTGCTAATGAATAAACTTGGGAAAACGCTGGTAAGTCAGGAAGGACAAGAAATCTGTGTCTGATCCACAAACTGTATAATTTATACCTGAAGAGTTTGAAATTAAGTGAAACTTTTTCTGACATGAAAGCATTTGTGCTTCTTAGCTCTGTCAGAGCAGAATGTGTCTGTCCTTGTTAAGCACAAAAAGAGTGAGAAAATTCTGCAGTGCGTGGAAATGGCACGGCAGCCGGACACAGGTGTTGTCTCAGATACTCAGAAATGGTCAGCGTGAACTGGCAAATACTTAACTTCCGTGTCTCAGTTCCAGCTGGAAGAAGGAGATGCTAGTCACACTCCAGCCTGTTGTGACGATCAGAAAACCCAGAGATGGGCCGCGTGTCCCACTGGGGCACTCAGCACATGGCAGCCGGCGCTGCGGACAGGCTGACTCCTCTGTTCAATGTGGCCACTCCCCAGCCTCCTACCCAGCCCGCAACTGGAGGAAAATGGGAAAAAAATCTAGACTCTCCCCTCCAAACAGAACATTGCAAGAAACCACTGAAAGCTCAGGCAGTCGCCTGATACTACACCTGCCCAGATCCCACAAGGGCATCTCGGGAGCCCCATCCTCGGGGCAGAGAGAGGGGCTCCCCTCTCGTGGAACCGGCCTTCCCGGGGCTGACCACCACTGACAAGGCGGGAACATAAACATGAACGCAGGCCCGTTTCCTGGGGTGGCGTGTGGGCTGCGCCGCCCATGTGGGAAGCACCAAACGCTGCGGGCGGCTCGGCGCCAGGCTCATGGTGCTGTGTGCCCGGTGGGTCCCCAGCCAGCGTCCGACCCACACGAGCTGGCTGCACCAGACACCGCATAACCAGGGCCTGAGAGGGCCTCGCCCAGGGCTGGACAGGCAGCCGTGGCCCCGAGTGAGGGCGCGGGGCTGCAGATCCCCAGCACGCGGCGCCGTGGGGGCCCAACAGGAACCCTGAAGCCGGTCACGGTCGCGGTCATCAGCCCTGGGCAGGGGCAGGGGTGCAGACCCTCCCGGGACTGCCCAGAGCCCGCAGGGGACAGGCGGGCACCCTGAGCTCCGGCCAGTCCCACACGTCTCCGTGTTCAAGTGCATCCTCCGTCCAGAGTCATGACAGGTTTAGAAAACAGCACTATAAACTTCTATTTTTATGCAAAAAAAAAGTCACCTTTGAAAAAACCAAGTAGCAGAGCTAAATGTGATTTGATTTGATCGTATAAAGTCCTCTGTGTTGAGGACGTCAGATTGATTTCCTTGTGATGATTCTGCTGTGTGTTTGGAAGCCAACACGTAGAGAGAACTCTGTTACAGTCAATCATATGAACCTCTCTTTATCACCACTCACCCCCAACCCCACCTAGACACACCCAGACCGAGACGGACAGGTGCACCTCTGCACCGGGGCGGAAGGACCGTGGCTGCTTTCCACCAGCCCCCGAAAGAGGAAGGTCAACGTGCAGAAGCGTCCTGTGAATTCCACCCAGATACGCTTCATTATATCAAGTGATATGACAATTCAGTCGTGGATTAAAGTGTGCTGGCTGCTTGCAAGGATCATTTTTAGCTCATTCTGTATATCATTGTATTTCTCAGTCTGGCACCATGAACCATAAATAATCCTATCATTTATTAATTACATTTCCTAACCTAGTCAAGAAGAGCCCTGCCGTGTGGAGCAGCAGATCATGAGTAAATGGTTCATTGAAAAGCGACTCTTATTGCCAAGTAGTCATAAATTAGGGTGTGATAATTACCCACTTTAACCTTTTTAAACAGGTTCCTCTAAAAAGCTCCAAGATGGATGTTTTATTACAACAACTTTGACCCCCAACACACAACAACACGATTAGTTTTGCACCCTGACAAAGGGATGCTTTGATTAAAAATCTGGTACACCGCATTATTAGTAGTGTATTGTCTGCATAGGTATTGAATCTGGGTGGATACACACATAATGCATGATACAAACACAATATTCCCCTATTACGTCCCACATCGACTTGGAGTATAGATCTAGCGAAGTAGAAAATAATCAATTAGTGCAGACTGTAATTACATAAAAAGTGCCAGCTCTGTCGTCATTGACGATGAGTGACTTGCCCATGGAATGCTCCGTCCCCACCATCCTAACCCTGCTTAACATGCTATCAACGCCACAGAAACCGCAGGAAGGCACAGGGCAGGGAGCCCACCCAATCCCCCGCCCCAGCCAGGGTCCAGCAGTCTCCCCTTGCATCCTCCGGGAGGCTGGGGCCGCTGTCCGTCAGCCCCGTGGTGCTGAAGAGGGGTCAGGAGGGTGCCAGGAGCCCTGGTTAAAGTGCAGATTGCAGGGCCTGCCCCCGGGGCCTGAGACAGCGCGTTTCTCACGTTCCCTGAGAGCCGCGTTTTAGCCCACAGCCCCCGACAGGGGCCCCAGGACCCCCTGCCTCGTGTCTCTGCCCGCTGGGCTCCTCACTGCCCCGTGTTATCCCCGCCATTTTGCAGCTTCCCTCCAGACCCTTGATTGCGGGTGTGACCCTCACCGCAAACCAAGCTCGGCGGGAGCTTCCTCCGTCCCCACCCCACACGCAGATCTTCTATCTATACTTTGTATGTATTTATGCAGCAGGCACTTGCCTGAGAGATTTAAGTTCTACACAGAGCAGGATGGAGGGAGAGACAGACGTTCAGTGACCAGTGCCCAGCACCGCCCTCCATCTGTAATTATCAGGAAGTCATTTCCTTCCGGTTAGAAGGGGCACGATCCATTCATCTTGAGTTATGGTCACCAGGGGGACATGCTGTGTCCGTGGCCCCCTTCTGAAGAGGTGCAGCTGGTGCGGGAGAAGGGCCTTTGACCGGGACAGCCCCCGGACCGCGAGGAGGAAGGCCTGACCTCCAGTCCCTGGGGGCAGGTGAGGGGAGAAGGAGGTGAGAGCGAGTGAGAGGCGGGAGAGGTGGGCAGCGGGACCGACGGACGTGCGTGAGCCACGGGCGCCTACACCAACCTCCGGCGTGCAGATTCAGAAGCAACTTGGTGGCATAGCAGGAGAAGGAGATGCCTCGTATCTCTTGTCACAGTCATTTCACTTCTGAAGAAGTGAAGAGAAAATCACCCTTAATTCAAAGAGGTTCACCATGAGATAATCCCCACATCTCAAAACAGGGGACACAGCTAAATGCCGGACAGAAGAACCAGGGGAGAGTGAGTAGGCCAGGCACCAAACCGAGAAAGTTTCACAACTGTTGCAAACTGTCAGCAAAGGGTTTTAGTGACACAGGAAAAGACTCACACATCAGTGTGGCTAGGAGAAGGCCAGGATACCCGACTGGATCCCATGAGGACCTAAGCACTGCAAAACAGCGTTTGCGGGAAGAGACGCGCACCATCATTCCAGATGAATGCTACACACAGTGACCGTTTATAGCTGAATACCTCCTGCTCATCCATACTCTGTCATATCTCCCACATTTTTATAATAAACATGAAAAATGAAAGTGAGAAAGTGAACATGTTAGTCACTCTCTCGTGTCTGACTCTGGGCAACCCTATGGACTGCAGCCCGCCAGGCTCCTGTCCACAGGATTCTCCAGGCAAGGATGCTGGAGGCGGTAGACCTTCCCCAGGGGATCTTCCAACCCAAGGATCAAACCTGGGTCTCCTGAATTGCAGGCAGATTCTTTACCGTCTGAGCAACCAGTAAAAATACAAGAAAATAAGGTGTATTTTTTAAAGGATGATGTGATTTTATAAATGAAAGCTCCAGAATGAGCCATCAGGTACAGTTTTGCACTTAATCTTCTGAAGTCAACAAAGAGAGGAACACAGATGTGGAGAAATTTACTAACAGGTCCGCTGACGAATCAAAGTGGGTTCAGGGGCCAGGCTGCATCCGCAAGTCATGACGATAATCTAACACCACCTTTAAAGCAAATAAACACAAATCTGAAACGTTGCTTCAGTGACATTTGCTTTCTTAACACATTATAACTTGAAGTCTATGGCACATGTCATAAAACACACCAACTTGTCCATCCAACCATCATATATGTGCATGGGTATGACCATGAATGTGCATATGCTTATGAATAGATATGCGTTGATGGATAGGTGTGTTTGGATATGACTCTGTTTATCAGTTCAGTTCAGTTCACTTCAGTTGCTCAGTCGTGTCTGACTCTTTGAGGCCCCCATGGACTGCAGCACACCAGGCCTCCCTGTCCATCACCAACTCCTGAAGCTTACTCAAACTCATGTCCATCAAGTTGGTGATGCCGTCTAACCATCTGATCCTCTGTGGTCCCCTTCTCCTCCTGCCTTCAATCTTCCCCAGCATCAGGGTCTTTTCCAATGAGTCAGGTTTTCGCATCAGGTGGCCAAAGTATTGGAGCTTCAGCTTCAGCATCAGTCCTTCCAATGAACACCCAGGACTGATCTCCTTTAGGATGGACTGGTTGGATATCCTTGCTGTCCAAAGGACTCTCAAGAGTCTTCTCCAACACCACAGTTCAAAAGCATCAATTTTTTGGCTCTCAGCTTTCTTTATAGTCCAACTCACATCCATACATGACCACTGGAAAAACCATAACCTTGACCAGACGGACCTTTGTTGGCAAAGTAATGTCTCTGCTTTTTAATATGCTGTCTAGGTTGGTCATAACTTTCCTTCCAAGGAGTAAGCGTCTTTTAATTTCATGGCTGCAATCACCATCTGCAGTGATTTTGGAGCCCCAAAAAATAGTCAGCCACTGTTTCCCCATCTATTTGCCATGAAGCGATAGGACTAGATGCCATGATCTTACTTTTCTGAATGTTGAGCTTTAAACCAACTTTTTCACTCTCCTCTTTCACCTTCATCAACAGACTCTTTAGTTCTTCTTCACTTTCTCCTATAAGAGTGGTGTCATCTGCATATCTGAGGTTATTGATATTTCTCCTGGCAATCTTGATTCCAGCTTGTGCTTCTTCCAGCCCAGCGTTTCTCATGATGTACTCTGCATATAAATTAAATAAGCAGGGTGACAGTATACAGCCTTGATGTACTCCTTTTCCTATTTGGAACCAGTATGTTGTTCCATGTCCAGTTCTAACTGTTGCTTCCTGACCTGCATACAGGTTTCTCAAGAGGCAGGTCAGGTGGTCTGGTATTCCCATCTCTTTCAGAATTTTCCACAGTTTATTGTGATCCACACAGTCAAAGCCTTTGTCATAGTCAATAAAGCAGAAACAGATGTTTTTCTGGAACTCTCTTGCTTTTTTGATGATCCAGCAGATGTTGGCAATTTGATCTCTGGTTCCTCTGCCTTTTCTAAAACCAGCTTGAACATCTGGCAATTCACGGTTCACCTACTGTTGAAGACTGGTTTGGAGAATTTTGAGCATTTATTTGCTAGTGTGTGAGATAAGTGCAATTGTGCAGTAGTTTGTGCATTGTTTGGCATTGCCTTTCTTTGGGATTGGAATGAAAACTGACCTTTTCCAGTCCTGTGGCCACTGCTGAGTTTTCCAAATTTGCTAACATATTTAGTGTGGTACTTTCACAGCATCATCTTTTAAGATTTGAAATAGCTCAACTGGAATTCCATCACCTCCACTAGCTTTATTCATAATGATGCTTCCTACAGCCCACTTGGAGAAGGCAATGGCACCCCACTCCAGTACTCTTGCCTGGAAAATCCTGTGGATGGAGGAGCCTGGTAGGCTGCAGTGCATGGGGTCGCTAAGGGTCAAACACGACTGAGTGACTTCACTTTAACTCATTGGAGAAGGAAATGGCAACCCACTCCAGTGTTCTTGCCTGGAGAATCCCAGAGATGGGGGGGCCTGGTGGGCTGACATCTATGGAGTCGCACCGAGTCGGACACGACTGAAGTGACTTAGCAGTGGCAGCAAGGCCCACTTGACTTCCTCTGTTTATATGAACATTTAAACATGCATTTGTATATGTGGTACATATATGTGTGTATATGTGGTACGTATATGTGTGTATATGTGAATGATTATTTTTATACATGTGTGTGCATGCACATGAATACATATATGAATAGACTAATTTGTGCTTTTGCTTTTGATTATGTATCTACATGAATGTTTCCTAAGTAGGTGTGCAACTACGCATGTGTGGATGAATGTGTGTATGTTTATATTTATAAGTTTATGTACATGAATGTGGATGTGTATTTGAATGTGTATGTTTTATATGCACACATAACAAACTTGCTCCTCTGCTTCCAGCCACATAATTTCAGAAATCAAGCCTTCCTTTTGAAGTGATAACTTTGATCGGATTCTGATGATCATCTGAATGAAATGTATGTATATAATTTAAGTAAGACAAAAAAGAATTTTAAACCCTAAGACCAGGATAATTATATTAGTCCTGTAAAAACTGATACAATGTATTTAAATTGTTTCCAACTTTTAAATAAATTTTTGCCAAAGAGCTTGGAAAATGAGTTCCTGGCATCCTTGAAGTTGATATTTTGAAACGATGGCCAAAGTAATTACTGTGGGGAAATTATGTGTTTCCATGTCTGTCGGTTGAACAGTTAAGGGAATAGCAATCTGATGTAGAAATCCACTGGGACTTTGATTAAACTTTTCCAATATTATTATTTTTGACTCAACTGAGGCACATAAAACCCCCTATCTGAAGGAACATGTGAGAAAGTTTAAGGCAGCAAAACGGAAGAATCTGCAGTGAAATAAATATCTTTTTAGACTAAACAGCGGTAGACATCACAGAAAACACTATTATATCATCAGTAGCTTTCTTCTTTACCCATCGGGGGGTCTGTAATTATGTCATAATTCATATTTAATTGTTTCATCTGAAGACTATTATCTCATTTCTTCGTGATTGTCTTATTCTAGCTGTTTATATATTTTCCTATTCACAGTGTCATGATTTTCAGACTAAAATATTGAGCTTAGAGAATATTAGTTTTGTTATAAATGATATATGTATACGATTTAATTTTTATTTTAACTTTTTAAGAAAATCAGACTGCAATCCAAAGATCTGTGGTGTTAACTACAGGACTCTCCACTCCGCAGGTTTTAAAACATCACAGTTCCAGGTGCTTTCCCAGCTATACCTCCCTTTATAGAAAATATTAAACACTTTTTTTGAAGAATATAGTGTTAATTACTATTATAAATATTTTCAAACAAAAGAATAAAATGTGCATACCCCACAAAAACGACAGTTTCTTAAACATGCAAATGAACGGAAACTCACAGTCCTACTGAGAAGTAAAAGCTACATTGGAACAGCCTTGTTCTCTCAAGCACAGTCATTTCAAAACTGCGGTGCGAACATTTTTACAAAACGGTTTTGTGAAATTCAGAAAGACTGTTAGCCAAAATGTCAGTTATTGTTTAGAGTAACACTGGAGGAAACTGAGTTTTGACCGAGGAGAAAAGAGTCTCTGCCTGCTGGGGAGGGGAGCCTGCGAGTCCTGGGGCCCCGGGGCAGCTCACACCGTTTCTCGGTGTGAAGCCCGCGCACGCCGGGAAGCTGCGTCTCTGGGCGGGTGAGCACCGGCTCTGCACACGGACCGGGGCTCCCGGCCGGCCAGCTGGCGGGTGGGGAAGGCCAGGCTCTCCGGGGAGGGTGGTCGGGAGAGCCCCGTGCCGAGGTGTCGGCCAGCCTCCACGGGGTGGACGCCCCCGGGGCAGCTTCAAGCTGCCACCGTGGGGTCGCCGAACGCAGAGCTGGCCGAGCAGCGCCATGCACGCATGCCGTGTCCACAGGCGTAAGTGACCTCGAGGGCGCAGACCCCGGGAAGCACTGGAGGGAGCCGAGCCCTGTTTGGAGCAGTTATTACTCCTGGTCAGCATGATTCATGACTGTGAGTTTATGTAAGTTTTGGTTGTGGCTGTGTGTACCAGCGGGCTCACAGAATTCTTGAAAGCTAACTGTCGATTCTCGTGAGCCATCCTTTTCTTTCGGTTAATTCTTACTGGGCGTGCGTGCGCACGTGCTAGGTCGCCTTAGTTGTGTTCGACGCGTTGTGACCCCATGGACTGTGCCCCACCAGGCTCCTCTGTCCACGGGATTCTCCAGGCAAGAATCCTAGAGTGCGTCGCCATGCCCTCCTCCAGGGGGTCTTCCCGACTCAGGGACTGGACCTGCGTCTCCTGCTTTGCAGGCAGGTTCTTTCCACTGGTGCCACCCGGGAAGCCCCTTGTAGGAGTACAGTTGCTTTATAATGCCGTGTCAGCCTGTGTGCAGCAAAGCGGATCAGCTACACACACACATCAGGTGTAAGACCGGCTTCCCAGGTGGCTCAGTGGCGAAGAATCCACCTGCCAAACAGGAGACTCGGATTCGATCCCGGGGTCGGGAAGATCCCGTGGAGGAGGGAAAGGCAACCCACTCCAGTGTTCTTGCTGGGAAAATCCCATGGACAGAGGAGCCTGGTGGATTAGTCTTTGGGGCTGCAAAGAGTCAGACATCACTTAGTGACTAAACGAGAACAGAATGGACAGACCAAGAGCCCCACTGAGTTGAGAACTACACAGCAAACACCAGGGGACAAACTGGAGTGGGCAGCGGCAGCCTCGAGGTCATGGGAGACGTGACCCTTCATGGCAGGGGAGGGGGGTAGGAGATGTAGGAGTTTTGCAACAAAGGGCAGGTAGTCTGAACATCAAAAGATTATTTTTAATTAAGGGAAACCAGATATCCCAAGTTAAGGAACTTAGTGCTTTTCTTTGTGTGGGAAGAGGCAAGGGTCTGGGCTCGCTGAAATCAGTCCTTTGGTATGCACCTCACTTAACTGGGGCTCAGCTCCTGTGTGTTCACATCCCGAGTCTCCTCAGGGCTCGCTCTGGGGCATGGCTGAAATCTGACGACTGCCAAGCGGCAGGTAGCTCTTCTTTCCTTCCTGAGTTCCCCCAGGGCTCGCCAGCTCACCATCGGTGGTGGCTGGGATCCCTGATGACCGTGGCATCCCTGTTCACTGATATGGCAGGACCTTCTCCATTTCTTATTTATGAGACCCACACGATCCCCTTAGGCCTGATCCAAAGATCCTGGATTCTCCCTCCAACCGGACAGAAGCCTCCCCAACGCCCAGCTGCTGGCAGTCTGCCGTCCGGCTCCCCGCTGGCTCGGTGGCTCAGCAGGTCAGGCGCCAGGCTCCAGCCAGGCTGGTATTGGCCCCTCTCCCCCCGCCAGGCACCAGACAGAGGACCCAGGGCAGGAAGGTCCCTGTTGATTTCACGGCAGCTGCTGACTGCGATAAAAACTAATCACGAAACACTCTCAGCAGTGGGGTCTCTTGTGCTGAGTTTGAAAGTAGTGGGTTTACAATCTCTTTTCTCCTGAGATGGTCAGAGCGAGCATCGTGGCAGGGGTGACCCCGGCCCGGTCGCCTTGGTGAAATCACTAATTAACTTGTGAGCAGCGCTGCCTCCGGATGGGTCTCCGCCAACCCGAGCTTCCAGCCCCAGACTCGCGGAGAACCAGCAGAGAGCAGAGTGTCGGGCAGAGGCCGGACCATGTGGCCCGGAGGACTGAGGCCGGAGACTGGCCAGGCTGCGGGCACGCTGCCCCCGAGCCCGGCCTCGTCACAGGGTGAAGTGTCTGCGATGCTGCCCCTGAGGGAGTGAGCACAGGGCGCCGGCAGCAGCTCCGACTAAACCACAGCCTAAAAGACGAGGGGCGTCCCCAGGGGTGGCCACAGACGAGACTGGCCGACCAGGCCCAGGTGAAATTGAATTGGAAACCGGCCCTGCTGATTAGTATAACAAAAGTTTCATTCTGTGTAAATGAAGGGGGGTGGTGAGGGGGAGAGGCCCAGCTTCTGTCCAGCCTGGACTGATCTGGACAGAGGGGTGAACCCTCCTGTATACACAGGCTCCCAGCAGCCCTGCACATGCCTCCACTCCTCTTCTATTAGGATGGGGACTGACCGGCTATTGAAAACTGCATAATGGGTGCACACACACACACACACACACACACACACACACACATGTATTTTCCCTACTTTATAGGAAACCAAAGGCAAGCTTCCAGTGGTCATGTATGGGTACAAGAGTTGGACTAGAAAGAAACCTGAGCGCTGAAGAATTGATGCTTTCGAACTGTGGTGTTGGAAAAGACTCTTGACTATAGAGTCCCTTGGACTGCAAGGAGATCCAACCAGTCCATCCTAAAGGAAATCAGTCCTGGGTGTTCGCTGGAAGGACTGATGCTGAAGCTGAAGCTCCAATACTCTGGCCCCCTTATGCAAAGAACTGATTCATTGGAAAAGACCCTGATGCTGGGAAAGATTGAAGGCAGGAGGAGAAGGGGATGACAGAGGATGAGATGGTTGGATGGTATCACCGACTCAATGGACATGAGTTTGAGTAAACTCTGGAAGTTGGTGATGGACAGGGAGGCCTAGCATGCTGCAATCCACGGGGTTGCCAAGAGTCAGACACGACTGGGTGACTGAACTGAAACCAAAAGACAAGCTTAGCATGCTTTACTAACCAAAATTCAAAAGTCTAGTGATTCAGATAAAGACAATACTGACCACATTTGGGGATTTACTTTATACCAGGGATTTAGAGATTAGCCCCATTTATCAAAAAATATTGATTGTTTTTGTTATTATTTAATCTATTAAAAGCTATTAGAATGAGCAGCCATGAAAAAAAAAGAAAGGAAAATAGGAGTTAGATCTTTGTCAGGAAAGCAAAATATCCCAATCCTCATCCCATGTTAATTCTAACACATACTTGAAGTTGGGCTTCCTTGGTGGCTCAGTGGTAAAGAACCCACTCACAGAGCAGGAGATGCAGGAGACATGAGTTCGATCCCTGAGTGGGGACGATCCTCTGGAGGAGGAAATGGCAACCCACTCTAGCATTCTTGCCTGGAGAATCCCATGGACAGAAGAGCCTTGTGGGCTGCAGTCCTTAAAGAGTCGGACAGGACTGGAGCGACGGGCCGTGCACACATGTGAAGTTTGGTGATGACGCTACAGTGGCATAAGCACTGTGCTGAGTCTGTTCTGCGGGCCAGGTGCCCTGCCAGGCTCTTCTCATGACCAGCTCTCAAAGCAGTATTATCACTCCTATTCCACAGACAGGGAAACCGATGTTCATGGAAATTAAGCAATTTTTTAGCAGGTAAACTGGACCAAACTCTTGTCAAAAAGACAAGATCTCACCATTGACCAACGGGAATGTCCGTGAGCTGATCTGCCACTGCCTCGCTCACAGTGTCCTTGAAAACTCTGCCCTGAAAGTCCTGGAGGAACTGGGTCATCTAAGCATTAGCTGGCCGCTGTCCTGCTCGGCCCTGTAATAAGCGCCTTACTTGCCTCTACCACACGCTGGTGTCAGTAGCAATGGCTTTAATCCACACAGGGCCAGCAGACCCAAGTCCGGTCTGCACATCACACACACGTGTGTTGGATGTTATTAGAGAGAACTTAGAGATGTAACAACACGGGCTGCAGAGAAGGCAGGGCGATGTCGTCTCCATCTGCACTGGCTCCTTCAGGGTTCATGATTCTAAGGACATAACTAAGGACGAAGAAGAGGCTGCCCGCGGCCTGGCCAGCGAGCCCTGCTGTGGTGTGAGAGCCACGGCGTGTCTTCACACTCCGTGGGTGAACTTCAAGGTCACTGAACTCCACCCTGGCTTCTTCTCACACGAAAGGAGGAAGCCACCCGCATCGCCGTATTTACACTGTAGTTTGTCTGTGGTCATTTTAGTCCTGTTGAAATCACTAAGTGTCCTGCCCCACCAGCACCAAATTCCACTTTGGCCTTATTCTATCCAAAGGGCTGAAATAGACTCTTTTAAAATCTAAGTTGTTACTTTTGTATCTAAAATAGATTTTTAAAAAATGACCTTTCTAACTGAGTGGTAAAAATAGAGAAGCATGAAGCGAAAAGAAAAATCAGTGAAGCGAGGTTGGTTTTATTTCATGATACAATCAGCAAATCATAACATTTACCTAAAACAGGATTTCTGGGTCTTTGGCAGATAAACATAGTCCCCTAGAGCCATGCTTAGCATCGCTCCCGTGATGGTGAAAAGGTTTCATGCCTGCTTCATCCGTAACAGTGGCCAGGGGCCACCTGTAGCTTGTTGGACACTTGGAAGACGGTAGGTGTGACTAAAGAACTAAAGTTTAATTAATTTAATTTGAATGGATTTGAATTGAACAGCCACAAGTAGCCAGGTACTATCGCAGTGGACGATGCAGCTCTGCAAGATACAAAATCATCTCACTGAGGGCTGACCTGCCCAACCACATGGCTACTTTGTCTACATCCTAAAAACACCATCTTAAATAATAAATAGGATACCCAATGCCTGTGAACACCCTCTGTCCTTCTTAAACGCCGACCCTTGTTTATGTCCAGGGAGACCCCAGTCCACTGAGAGGCGCTGGGATCAAGGCCACAGGAGACTGAGAAGGGAGGGAAAATCAAGAATTGAGAGAAGAAATTTAAAAGAAGGAAACACAGGAAAACAAGTGAGAACTGAAAGAACAAAGGAAAAGAGAGAACCTTTTGGGAGCAGGGTCACAAAGACCCCCGGGTGGTCAAGCGTCACCCCCGGACCCATGGCACTGTGGGGTCCCACCTGGGGACAGCAGGCTGCTCAGCGTGGGGAGGGAGGGGGCGGGTGAAGCAGGCGTCCAGGAGCAGAGCAGGGAGGTCCCCAGGGCAGCGGCGGGGGACGCGCACGCCAGCCTCTGGATGGACGCTCCCAAGCCGCACACACGCCACCTTCCAGGGCCTGGAGGGCGTGTCGCACCGGCCATCATCCCCACTGTCCCTTCAAAGGCCACCGGCCTCCAAAAGCTGCCCCCTCCACTGTCTTCCTTCAAGGAGATGTACCGAGAGAACAGCCGCTGAGCCGTCTGGCTTGTTCAGATATCCTGACTGCACACTGTTTAGTATTTTCTGCAAAGTATCCATTTCAGATGCATTTAAAGGGGACTTTAAAATACACACCGTGCAACTCCGTATGTGATAGGTTCTCACCTCTGAGCAGTGTGGGCAGATCCTGTGTCCTGTTACACGCTCAGACCTACGGACCAGGAGCTGCTCTGAGCCTCGTCCATGATCGGACACAGCCTCCGCAGCCCCTTGGGCTGGGTCCCCACCCCGCTACCGCATTCTCTATCAGCAGGCAGGGCGGCCCGCCTGCATGTCCACACTGGGGTCTCCGGCCCATCCACGTCCAGCCGAACAAGAGGAAACGCGCACGGATCCTGACCTGGGCTGGGCTCACCTGCCCCTCACCTGCTGCTTCTGGGCTCTCTACCCACTCGGGCTCCGGGCTCTCTACCTGCTCAAGCTGTGCCGCCCATGTTCCCTGGAGCTCAAGATCAGTCCCGGGCCATCGTGTGGGGGGTCGTCATGTGGGGGGCTGTGGCCAGTGTTTGCCTGAGGCTGCATCCCCCAGAGCCGGCCAGCCTTCCCGAGTCTGTCTGTCCCCAGGCTCCCCACCCACGATAAGACTCTGGCTCACATCTCCCCATCTGTCTCCCCCTGTGCGTGTGTTGTCTCAGTTGCAAACTGAAATACACAACAGGACACACAATCCCACAACTTTCCCCAGATGTGTGCATCTATTCACGTGCAAAGTCACACAAGGTTTATTTTCTGCCGTCACCTTTAAGTTCACATGCAGTAGGTTCTTTGCAGGAAACAGTAAATGATGAGAAATGACGAGAGCTGTGGATAATCAGGGGTGTACAGTTGCTTGTTCTTCACAGAATATCTGTCCCTAATTTAGTGTCTTCTGTTGAAAGTGTTTCTTCCCCTTCATCCATCCTTCAAAGCTCATCGTTCTGCCCTGAACCTCCGAAGGGACCTTATTTGGAAATAGAGCAAGTGCTGGTGGAATCAGTGGAGGTCCTACCGCTGGCACGAGGCCTTCATACTCTGACTGGCGTCCTTATAAAAGGGGAGTCTGGACACAGAGGACACCCCAGGAGAGGCCGTGGGCAGGTTGACCTGTGCTGCCACAAGCCAGGAATCAGCAGAGACCTCGGAGAGGCGGGGACAGATACCCCAGCTCCTGAGGGATCGGGCCTGCCCACACCGCCACCCTGATTTCTGCCCGGAGAGTGTGAAAGGATGAAGGCATGCAGTCTGTGGCACTTGTTACAGTGGCCCTGCGAAGCTGATTCAGCAAGACCCTTAAACAGATCAGGATTCCCAGGTGGTAAAGATCCCAGCTGCTAACACAGGAGACGCAGGAGGCATGGGTTCAATCCCTGGGTCCGGAAGGTCCCCCCGAAGAAGGGAATGGGAACCCGCTCCAGTACTGTTGCCTGGAGAATCCCCTGGACAGAGGGGCCTGGGGGGCTAAGTCCATGAGGTCGAGAAATAGTCGGACAAGTCTGAGCACACACATGGTAGATCACCTACATAGCATATTTCCCAAGAAATAAAGCCTGTAACTTAGCACCTCGGGTTATTTATTCCTGTTTGTTTGTTTTTCCTGAAGCCAGATGAAAGCACAGCCTGATCGTATCTTTGCATCACCCAGGTAATTATCCCAGGGATGATCAAGTCAGAGCTGCTCGTAAACACTCGTTAATTTTCCATCAGGACACGTCATCCTAAGTATTCATCATAAACCTCTTTCAAAGGGCAAACTCCCGCAGAACATTTAAAAATAGGATCTGATTTGCCGGCATCTGCGGCGGCCACTCTCCCCGGAGCCAGGCACACCTGCTTCCCTCCGCGGAGGAAGAGCGCTGCGGGCGGCCGGGCGTGCCTTCTGCTCTCGGCGGCACGCGGACCGTGCGTATCGCGCCGGCAATTAATGCCGTATTTTTGTAGCTGAAGTCACAATGCTCATTTCAGGACGGAGCTGCAGTGAGGAGAGCCTATCTATATCTGTAAATGGATGATATCATTATTTTGGGAAATGGAAGTTTAGGCTCGGCGAAACGTACAATCCCATGGAGATCTCCGTGGAGGAACTTGTGTGCGCAGGTGTTCAACGTGATAAGGTGCATTGCCATTTATCTGTGTACTTGCAGGCAAATATTAACATAGTCATGAATTAAGCTTTTAATCCCCTTTATTATAAATTGAATATCTTTATTTTAACAAACATCAACAATGCACATTATTGTGGTCCCAACTATTCATCACTATTCCCCGCTGTGAGCCGTTACATGATACGCGGTGATACACGTGTTTCTGGAGCGGAGGCGTCTGTGAGCCCCTGCAGTATATCTCATTCTTCCTCCCAGCCTAAACAAAGACGTGCGCTCACAAACACGCTTCTCATGTCGGGGAGGAGGACCGCGGCTCAGTCCTGTGCCCGGGAAGTCTGGGAATGTGACTCATGCTGGAAGCGTTGGTGAGAAACCCACATTCTGTCAGAAAACTCAGACGGAGCTGGATTGAGGTGCCACTCTCGGAGCAGCAAACCTCGGGGCCTGGCACAGCCCAGGTGCTAAGAGGCCAGGTATGGGTCAGATCACCGTTTGTTCCAGCCTCTGGTGACTCGTGGTGTCAGCCTAGGCCCAAACCGAGGAGAGGAGAGAGGGTGCATGCTCCAGTGGTGACCGGAGGTGGGCGATTTTACTCGCGGAGTCGATGTCACATGTATTTGGACAGCCTCTGTGTGCAGACTGACTTTAAGAACATCTGACTGTGACGTGCTGACAGCAGGGTGAGGAGCAGCTCAGAGACTCACGGACACGCTGCAGCCCGAGGGCGCCAGGCGTGCATGCTTCGACGCTCAGTTGCGTCCAACTCCTTGCAGCCCCATGGACTATAGTCTGCCAGGCTCCTCTGTCCATGGGATTCCCCAGGAAAGATTACTGGAGTGGGTTGCCTTCCCTTCTCTAGGGGATCTTCCCGACCCAGGGATCAAACCAGCATCTCCTGCATTGGCAGGCAGATTCTTTGCCGCTGAGCCCCCAGGGAAGCCCAAATAGGACAGAGGCAGACCAGGTGTTTCCTGGGGGGATGAGAAATAGAGAAAAAGGAAGGACCTCCGAACCCGGGGATGGGGGCAGCTCTGGGGTGTGGGAGGAGGAGTCAGGGACTCCGCAGACCCGCAAACAGTCATGGACCAAGAGGGGACTCCGTGGTCAGGATTCTAGACTGGACTGCCTTTGACGAGCTCGGAAACCAAGCCCCACCATGAGGAGCCCCACAGAGGTGCCGGGGGCACACCGCCGACCTCCCAGGAACCGGTCTCTGCCTCCACCTGCTGTTTCTAATCTTGAGTCCACTCTCATCCCACACCCTCAAGAGCACACACGCGTGTGCACACACTGCCTGAGATTACATGGAAACCGTGTACATACAAGTCTGTCTCAGGACGCATAATCACTGCCCGAGCACCCTGATGGCAAAGGGCACCTGGGCTGGAAGCGAGCCCAAACCGACGCCCTGAAGAGGCAGCGCAGCATCCAGGGGCCAAGCAAGGGCGGCAAAGACCTGGCTGCCCCAGCGCCCGCAGGGCCCCCAGGGCCTGCAGCTTCTGAAGGCGGCGCCCGACACGCAGGATGGCAGCCGCGCCGCTGCGCGTCTCCTCGCGACCAGGTGTAGGCGGGTCACCCGTCACATGCCGCTTTACCACGTTAAAGGGCCTCACAAATAAAATTGCAAGACGTCTGCACAGCCTGCACACAGAGGGCGGAGGTGACACCGGCTGAGTCCCCCCTTCTTCCAGCCGTGGGCCCCCCACGCGAAGAGCCAGACCATGGAATAAACCAGAAAGTAAAGATTGCAGCGAGAGCCACGTCCCCAAAGAGCGGCAGCACTGAAGCCACTCCCGACGCGCTCCTCATCCCTGCCTTAGGCTCTCTTAGCGCTATTTTTCTCTCCCTGCACTAAAAGGAATATTATTTCTCAAGTTAATACTGTTAATCAGAAGGCTTATGGTTTCCAGATAAAATTCGGAGCATGTTTCTCCAACAGTGTTACCTAGAGACCTTGTTTAATCCATAAAATACAAATGCTGGAAATCCATCCTGGTGACATAAATAAACCAGCTGAATGGGAAGGCCTGCAGATGCCTGAGGCACATGCTTTGTTGGCAAAGCTGCCTGTCCAGTTTAAACAATCAGACATCCTCATCCCCTCCCCAAAGATGTCCTGATTATTCTATTTCTTCAAATGCTACATATTTAGATAACTTCCCTAGTTTTGCATATGGAACTACATCATTAGCTCCCAAAGTCTCATCCGATGCCTGCTCGCAGGCCTCCAGGCCCTGCAATTGGCTCAGAGTCCAGCACTGTCACAAGGACATCTTTCTATGACAGCACGTCACACTCCAGTCACTGAGCTCGCTCGGGAAAGCAAACCCCACGTAGGCACAGTTCCAGGTGCTCGGGAGGAAAGAGAGCTTGGCCTGCCCCACCGTGCCATCCAGGAGGAGATGGGGAGTGTGGGGTCAGAGGCTATGGTCCCGTAACTGCCTCCCCCCATCAGCCATGGATGAGGATGCCGGGCTCGGGTCAGGAGGCGTCCAGAGGAAGCCTGCAGTGCGGTCCATCAGCTTGTGACTCTCGGCAGGACATGCCCAGGGGCTCTAAACGGGATTATGGACACACAAACGTCAGTCCTGCTCACGGTGTGATTTTACCGTTACTTCAGTTTAGGATTGCAGAGCTCAGTCTTCAAGAGGTCTCCGAGACCGTCTGCTGAGCCGGGGACGGAGAGCAGGATCTCGAAAATGACTCTTCACCTGAGCCACCCAGCTGCAGGCCTGGCAAGCCTCTCTGTGCCTTTGTCCCTTACCCTGTATTTTGGGGGTTTGTTTTTTATTCTAATAAAAGCATAATTCTGCTTTAAATGCATGCCTTACGCTTTACTAATAGGTCTACCTTCAAATGGGGCTTCCCCGATGGCTCCACGGGTCAAAAATCCACCTGCAATTCAGGAGACACAACGGGTTCCATCCCTGGGCCGGGAAGATCCCCTGGAGGAGGGCATGGCCACCACTCCGGGATTCTTGCCTGGAGAATCCCGTGGACAGAGGAGCCGCGTGGGCTGCAGTCCCTGGGGTCGCACAGAGACACAGCTGGAGGCTGACACACACACACACGATCTTAACACACACACAGAGTAAGATTTTTAAATGGCGCACCTTAGGTACAACTTGGAGACTAACCAGTTTTCATTCATTCATTGTATTATTTAGACACAAACCTTGCTCTTGCCCCCATTTTGTCCCCTGGGTTATAACGCCGGAATCACTGCGGGCTCTTCTCCTGGATCAGATCTGCAGGGACCCCCAAATCGGGGCGTCAAGCTGCCTCCTTGCGTCTCTAGCCCAACTCTAACTTCACGAAGGACAAATGCTACTTTACCCATCTATGTTGGCTAAGGCACTTTGTATCAAAAATTGTCTTCTTTTTCTGCTTTCTTTCCCTTTCTGCTACTACAGTAATTTCTCCAAAATGTTAGGTGCTTTTCCTGGTAAAATTCCTATTTTTCCCACCTCCAGGGGGACGCACTCTGAGCCCTGGCAGCAGGCTGGGGACCAGAGGGCAAGATGTGGGAGAGGTGGTTATTCCCACGGTGAAGCAGGACTAATGGCAGATTGGGGAACCCGGAAATCTGGGGGTATCTTGCCAGAAGACTGGATACACCCCAACCTGGAGGACTCAGCCCAGTACAGATGGTCGGGGTGCAGCCCCGGACACCAAGCACTCCTCCTCCGCACCCTGGACCTGGCGTGGGGGTCCTGCAGACGCAGGAATGAGAGAATGAGATGGGAGCCCCAGAGAATCAGCTGCTCTGGGCAGCAAACTACAGCCTCAGGCAGAACAGTCTCCCCTCGATGTCAAAAGTAAGAAACAGAAAAAAAACTGCTGTGAAATTTCTGCAAAAATTTTACTACAACAACAAAAAAAATGGAGATCATACACATAAAAGA
Organism: Hydropotes inermis; assembly: GCA_020226075.1. Lineage (NCBI taxonomy): Eukaryota > Metazoa > Chordata > Mammalia > Artiodactyla > Cervidae > Hydropotes > Hydropotes inermis. The sequence continues at coordinate 79,712,454 of CM035276.1, read as the reverse complement.
GCAATAAGAGAAAACTTCAGAATATGATGTACCCCAGGAAGCAAAGTCAATTCTGTAAAACCACTCATATTCATAACTAAGAAAATAGTGAATTGGATGGCATCACCGATGCGAAAGACATGAGTTTGAGTAAGCTCCGGGAGCTGGTGATGGACAAGGAGGCCTGGAGAGCTGCAGTCCATGGGGTCACAAAGAGTCGGACACGACTGAGCGACTGAACCGAACTGAAGACAGAAGATGGGACTATGAACAGAAGGTGAGAAGAAAAGGAAGCCAGTGTCTAAAGGAGAAACAGAGTATACACCTACTTGTTTTTCAAGAACCTTACATTTTGAATTAAAGTCTTGTAAGTTAAGTATATCCCTTCCCAAAGAAATTAACTCAAACTGAAACTATGAACCCACAACCCACATGGGAAAATGCAACAAACCAGGCTTACGTGGTGAATTAATTATTATGCCTGAGTACTGCTTTTCCACAGCTAAATTATAAATAGAATAATTATCTAAAATGAAAAAACCGAATTAAACTAAAAAAAAGCTGAGCCCTAGTGAACTGATGAACAGTCCTGATGAACCTGAAATGAAACTGTGAAGCTTTATTCTTTGGCTTCAGCGTCCACCATGGTGTGGGGAGTGGGGTCGGGTGCCGATAGCAGGTTCCATAGGGTTAGGAACCGTCTCTAGAAAGTGCTTCCTGCTCAAGCATCAGCGTGCTGACGCTCAGGTGGACTCCCGCGAGGCAGCCACGTGCAGTGGAGCCGGGACCCAGCCCTTGACACTGCGCGCGCCGGCCACAGCATCCTAAAATGAGATCGACGGCCCTGAGATTATGGGCCCAGGCTGCTGTCGGCAGCGTTCCCTCGTGGAGCAGAGTTAATTAAGAATCACAAGCTAAATAAAGCACCCCAGGAAAATCATCTTCCCCCATAATTGAATTGTGAACGCCGATGCTTGTGAGTTCAACTGTCTTAAATTAATGATCCCTGTCTGGTGGGATCCGGGTCTTTCTTAAAATGAAAATCACACCATCCATCTTGAACTGCGGCCCTTTCCCGATGCAAGTCCTATTTCCTCTGCGGTCACCCACTTACCCTTTCCCGATGCAAGTCGTGTTACCTCTGTAGTCACCCATTTGCTCTTCTAGGAAAGCCCTGTTTCTCGGGACAATAACATCCATGAAGAAGAGCCTGCCAGATCCTACTTGTGGGTGACTGTTGTTTTGCTCATCTTTGCATAGAACTCAGACTGGAATAAAGCAAACATATTTACGGCTTTTATGGATTTATCCTCAACCTTTGCATACGTGAGAGGAACCCAATCCAGGCTAAACTATATGTGCTCCATTTAGGAATGCTACTGATGAACACTTATTCAAAATCTGTCCCTTAATGCAACCTTGGTGTCAACATGGGTAGCAAAATTCTTCTGATGCCTCAGGTGATAATTCCTAATATGGCAAACAAGAGTATTTTTAACCTCATGTATTTTGGGATGAGCTCCCCATGTGCTTGCTCCCAGCCCATCCCCTAGAAAATTAACACAGAAGGATTTCCCATGCAGACAGCACAGCTTTAACCTTACCGAGAGGACTTGATAGATTCCACAGTTAAGTTTCACATGTTTGATGACAATCACCATTATTCAGCTGGGTTATAATTAATGATCTCCTGCAGCAAGTTAACTCCTTCTGTTACCACTGAGAGCATCTGGCCACTTGGTTATCTTGGAAGTTTCACAATATGGCATTTTTTAATGTGTACAGATATTTTACTGTATTTTTTCCAAATGTCTGAGATGAGCACTGTTATAAAAGTGGTTTGGGGCTTTTTCCAGGCTAAAATACTGCAGCCATGCTGAACTGCATTTGAATTTCAAAGCCTTAATCCATGGTGAGTCTGCCACGGAACCCGTGCAAACGGGGACATGCCTCATAGGGTCTTCGGGCAGCTCCCAGTCTGCTGCTTCCAATGATAGGCAGGCAGGGAGGTGGGGACAGAGGGGAAGAGTAGTCCTGCCTCTTTCACCAGGTGGGCTGTGAGCTTCCTCTCGGTGAGCTGGCAGTCGCCTGTACCACGTGCATCCTTCTCGGGGGTGTTCAAAGCGCTCCTTCGCCGTCTTCAGGGAGGAGGCGGTGACGGGGATGTGACAGCCACAGTCCTGGACTCCAGGTGCTGGGCGTTGGCTATTGGACCCCTGCCGTCTCATCTTCTGGGGTGACCCACCCACACTGTCTACACTCAGGGCCCCTCCTTTATGGATGATTCTTAGCTCACAACAGGGAGTGATTTTTCTCTTTTTCTCTCATCCACCAACCAAGGCACATTTTCAAGCAACACTACCTCTGATAGCATCCGGCCTAGCATATAAGGAGAAGTTAGATATACTCACAGATACATCTGCATACCCAAGCCCATATCATGTGATATGTACATACATATGTGCAATTGCACACATGTATGTGTATAATATATACGCGTGCATGAACACATATGTAGACGTGGAACTTAACTGGGAGGTAAATCCCACCCGGCTTCCCTTTTTGGCTCATCCACACCCCAAGGTGTGGGGCCTTGCACTAAGCTCTTTGCCATTTCTGGACGAAAGTTTCGTCAGATACTAAACCAGAGTAATAAAGATGCCTTCCTCAGAAGTCTTGTGAGGATTTATGCTGAAGTGTCTAGAGGGCCACGGCATGTTGTGAGTGGTGAAGAAGCATCAGCCCTCAGACCCGCCTGTCTCCCATCCGTGTGGCGGGTGTCAAGGGGCCCACCTGCAGACATGGGGTTCCACAGGCGGACAGCCTGCAGCCTGAAGGCTGGCTCAGGGACTGCCAAGCTGGAGTGAGCTGGAGTGAGCCACCCTCTCCACCTCTCACCGAGCCGCCCGCGTCCCAGGAAGCTGAGGCCATCCACGTTCAGGGCCCCCAGTGGGGCCGGCTGAAGCTTCACTGACTCCATGTCCAGCCCCATCGCCTGCGGGCCCAAGCCCACCTTCTTCCCGTCCTCAGCTGTAGGTCCCCAGAGTTCTCCCGGAACAAATGTCCTGCACGGGGTCCCCCCTCAGAGATGGCTCCCCAGGAAACCTAGACCCCTCATTTTCCTGAAGGACTCTGATGATTCTTCTGCTCTGGGATTATACCATCTTCAGGTCACACAGGGTGATTTTAGTGACCCGTGGATGACCAAGTAACAAGGCAAGAAAAGTGAGCAAGGGTGAAACCCATGACTCCATGCAGGGTACTGCTTATTTAAAAGCTAAAATAGGAATTTAAATTTTTTAACAGAAATCAATAAGTGCTAATTATATGGTGGTGGCAGTTGGATAGCAAAAACTCCAGGAAGGCAGTGCAGAAATGAAGATGTTTGGGGAAACGGCTGATTCTGGCTCTCCATTTTAAGCCAGATGAGGTGTCTGAACAGCAGGCTCTGTTCAGGCAGCAAAACCCTCCTGGCCCACTGCTACTGGGCGTTTGCCAACACTTCATCCAGACACATCACCACCAGGACGGCTGGTGAAGGACGCGGTCATCTGCTGCTCTGCTCAGCACCAGACCAAGAACACGTCTAGAACTGTTTCAGGACCCTGTTCATAGGACTGTCACCACAGTGGGTTTGGGTTCACCAGTAGCCCGTCTGAAAGGGCATCATGAGAAACAACTCTTGAAAGCTGTCCTTGTGGCCACTACCAGCATGGCATTCAGCTCTCCAGGAAGCCACACGAGGGAATTTTCTCTGAGGTCTTAAGACCAGGTGAGGTCCTACTGAGCACACAGGTGTATGCATGCTTGTTATATGAATCCAGGTCCTGCATCTGGTTTGAATCCCTCAGAGTGTATGTAGCACGGCATTTTGTACAAGTAGATAGGCCAAAAAAAAGTCTTGAATAAATGACAAAAATGCATTGAAAATAAGCTTAAATATTTAAAAACTAAGCAGAGAACTTTTCATTAAGAGTTGGATGGCGCTGATAGAGACTATAACAACTAGGACCATCCTGCGATACAATGAAGACCTAGCGTAGGGGGAGGCCAGGGGACGCTGACTTCTGTTTCCACGAGGGACGAGGCCCGGGGAGAAGGCAGTGCCAGTGATGCCCACGGGGTGTGATGATTCCAGGAAGAGAAGCCTTGCTTGTTACCCGAGGGTGATCCCGGCCAGGGGCCTGCTCTTCACCCTGATAGCACTGAGCAAGACCTAATCTGTCAGATTCTTAGTCTTCGAGGGCTGCCCCAGCAAAGCACCCCAAGCTGGGAGGCTTGTAAACAGCAGACACTCACTTCTCCCGGTTCCAGAGGCTGGAAGTCGGGGATCTGGGTGCTGGCATGGTTGGGTTCTGGTGAGGGCCTTCTTGCTGGTTTGCAGACCGCCACCTCCTCCTCTGTGTCTTCATGTGGGAGCAGACGGGGCAGGTGGATGGGAGCGAGAGGAAGCTTCCTCCCGCATTTCTTGTAAGGATGCCAACCCCACCATGAGGCTGCACCCTGTGGGGGGTGGGCAGCCTGCTCCTGGACAACTCGGTGGCCCCCCCATGGGGTGGCAGGGGTCAGGAGGTAAAATCCAGGGCACCTGCCTTCCCTGGCGGCTCAGACAGTAAAGAATCTGCCTGAAGTGCAGGAGACCTGGGTTCAATCCCTGGAGAAGGAAATGGCAACCTGTTCCAGTATTCTTGATTGGGAAATCCCATGGACAGAGGACCCTGGTGGGCTACAGTCCATGGGGTCTCAAAGAGTTGGAGACGACTGAGTGACTAACGCTTGCAGATAAACCAATAACTATGTCTCCTAGACACATATGCACTAAAAAACTACTCATGGTTTATCAGAAATCCAAACCTGACATTAACTGGTGACTCGACCCTAACATCTGATTAGACCCAGTGAATATCACTTTCAAGAGCGCCAGCATGTGTCTGCCATGCAAACCTCCTTCAGAGGCCACTTCCCCACTGTGATGGGCCAAGGAATAAGCCAGCCATGGGCTGACTCCAGAACGGGGAAAAAAAAGAGGGTGGGCTCCAGGCTATGTTCACGTTAAACCTACAACTGTGCCATCAGCAAATTAAAATCAATTGAAATCAATTTAGCCGGATAAAGTCTCTCCCCCCGGGCTGGGGCTCATCTGCTGTGCTAACAGCTCCCAGCAATGAAACAGGTGCTTGTAAATTAATTAGCCTCCTGAAACACACCTTAAAATGAATTTCCCAGAACTCCCTGGCAGGGAGCCATCCTGGCCCCAAGAGCTGATCAGCGTCTGTAAATATTGAGATTTGATAAAGTGAGCACCGCTCCGGCAGCAGATGGCTGGCGCTGATCCGTTCACCCTGCCTGGATGACGCATTCGAGGCCCCCGCCTGGCGGGCCCCCTCTGGGAGCCGGGGAGGACCCCGGCCCCTCACAGCTCTGTGCTTCCTAATTGAAAATCCTTATTCCCAGATGGAGGCCAGTGCACCGCTCCAGGCCCCGCTCAGCGCTGCCTGACTGTTGATACACGGGTAATTGCTTCCAGTAATGCAGGTTAAATGTGACATTTAGTGCTTAATAAAAATTATCAAGGCCAGAGCCGTTTATCATACCCACACTTCGGGCTGTCACTTGTAAGGGGATTCTCAAAATTCATTTGAATTCTCGAGCAGGAGACGGGCAGCTCCTCCGCTGCAAAAACATCGCAGAGACAACTCGGATTGTTGGGGCCTTCCTTCTTTCCTCCTTTTGCTTTATTTGGTACTTTTCAAAGATTTGTTTGTTAACAAATAAAGATTCCAAATTAACCTATCAAGCGCTGAGCCGCCTCCTCTGTGTTTGGCGGTTGGTGAATGGTGTATAATCAGCGGCTGTTGAGCGCAGAACATTGAAGGCAGATGCACCATTCTGCACCTCCCGCCTGGGGCCGCAGCCCTGAGATCCACGCTGCCCCGGCCCCCCACCCCCCGGGCAGCACGAAGAAGGGAACCTGGGGGGAAAAAGACCACATTGGCCTCGCTAGATATCACCACCAGCGGCTCTAAATAAAGAAGCAGAAATTGTTATTTAGATGGAGAGCTTGGGGTTCCTTCCCCAGGGTGGTTTTGCACCAACAATGGGAAGGATTTCAGAGCTGGCCTTCGGGAGAAGCCCTCCACTTTCCAGCAGAGCCGCTTGGAACAAGCTGCGGGCGCTGACAGGCAGCAAAAAGCATAGCAGGCTGCTCGGTAGAAACGCCAGGAGAAACGGCTGTGCTGATGCACCCAGCCATCACGTCTTCAGGAGTTTGAACCTTCCTCAAGCCCTTCCCCAAAACGCTCCACAGCGGTATCGGCAAGGGCTGCAGTTCGCTTGCATCGCCCACAAATTCACGTCATTTCCAGTGGTCCTGTATGGAGGTCAGAGCTGGATGCTGGAGAATTGATGCTTCCGGACTGTGGTGTTGGAGAAGACTCCTGAGACTTCCTTGGACTGCAAGGAGATCCACCCAGTCCATCCTAAAGGAAATCAACCCTGAATATTCACTGAAGGACTGATACTGAAGTTGAAGTGCCAATACTCTGGCCACCTGATGCAAAGAGCTGACTCATTGGAAAAGGCCTTGATGCTGGGAAAGACTGAGGGCAGGAGGAGAAGGGGATGACGGAGGATGAGATGGTCGCATGGCATCACCAACTGCATGGACGTGAGTCTGAGCAAGCTCTGAGAGATGGTGATGGACAGGGAGGCCTGGCGTGCTGCGGTCCATGGGGTCGCAAAGAGTCGGACACGGCTGAGCGACTGAACAACAACAACATAGGTCTTCATGAATTTATCATAAATCTTTATCTTTTACATAAACATTTAGGCTGTCTAATTTTTAACAATTATAAATAGCACTATGAATATATTATCGTATAAATTTTGTGCATATTCTTGATTCTCTTCCTACAATAATTTCCAGGACGAGAAATTGCTAGGTTGAAAGGTAACACATATTTATACTTTATAAAACTCTTAACCTGAAATTATACTCCAAAATATTGACTCGGAGAAATGCTAGAAAAAACAAAAAACAAAAAAAGTTCATTTTACAGTCTATCAAGTTAAAGCCAGGATCACCATTGGTATGAGTCTTCAGGTTTATCAAAGACTCATTCAGCCATTGATATCGGCTGCTTCCACTGGATTCTGAAATTTAATCCTACAAGTTGCTTAGATTACAAAGTTTATCCAATACAAAAAAAAACCATTAAAACCTGGCTCACAGGTAGTAAAACTCAAGTGAACACATGCACACAAAATGTCAATCACCTGCAAACGGCAAGAACTCCCATCAGTTCGTCCTTCCCCTGGTTCTCCACCACATAAAACATCTGCCTTCCCAGAGGTGCTCAAGAAATGCTAAGATCCAGGCAAGCATCTTAGAGCATCACCACACATCAAGTCCAGAAGGTACAGGGGAGGAACCAGAGTCGGGTGGGAAGTGATGCGCCCACAAAAGGGGCCGAGAGAGAGATCAAAGGGGGCAGGGGCGGGAGAGGGGGCGTCTCCCCTGAGCCTTGGGGCAGGTGCGGGAGAGGGGCGTCTCCCCTGAGGCTTTACCAGTGAGTGGTCAGGGCACACCTGTGTGGTAGCCACACAGGAAAACGGCCAGGCGGAGGCACAGAAGGACAGGCCCGGAGGCCATGCTGGGCCTCTGCTGGGCAGCACTGGCCTGGAGGCCAAGCCCTCCTGCCCACGCCTGTGGGGTCCCACCCCTGGGAAGCGCCCACTCCCACCCTGGGACCAAGTCCACTGTCACCATCCAGACTCCCGGGTCTGGAGGCCACCCAGGGACTCGACAGCTGTCATCTCTGAGTCCATAAGAAAAAGTGAAAAGGAGTGTGTTAGTCACTCAGTCCTGACCGACTCTTTGTGATCCCCTGGACTATAGCCCGCCAGGCTCCTCTGTCCATGGGATTCTCGAGGCAAGAATACTGGAGTCATTCCCTTCTGCATCGGATCTTCCTGACCCAGGGATCAAACCTGTGTCTCATGTCTCGCTTTGGCAGGCAGGTTCTTTACCACTAACACCGCCTGGGAAGCCCCTATAAAAGATCAGGACCATTAAACCAGACCAAAGCATTAAACCAGATGAACAGACTGACGCTCTGGCCGTCAGGCCCACTGGGTGGGAAGGGGCACCCCATGCCCCAGTTCACACGGGTCCTGCTTGAACTTGAGGATTGACCTTGAGGATTGACCTTGGTGTTTGATCCCTGACTAAAGGAATGCAAAGGACTCCAGCTCCTCTAAAGCTCTTCCCAACTCACCCCCAGTGATTCACACCCCAGAAGAGAGGGTCCTGAAGCAGGTCGACAGGTGGAAGGAGGCTTCCCACAGACCCAGGAAAACCTGAATGTCTGTGACCCCAGGGCGGCCAGGAGCGTACATGGGCCTCCCTCTGGGTCAAGGAACCCTGGGCCCCCCAGGATGCACCATCCACAGATGCTCCACGGTCTGAGACACGGGCACGTTTCCAACTGCTGAGGCTCAACCTCAGAGAGCAAGCTGGGAGGAAGTTTGCTGGAGGGAGCCACCCGACCCGGAGCTGTGGTGAGCCCAGCTCTGCTCAGCAGGGCCCGCACGTGACCACCCCATCGAGGGCAGCACGTTGACCAGGGGCTGCTGGGATGACCTACAGCTTTGCACATAGAGTCTGTTTATCCTTTTACAAGACTAACACTCTGGTGCTGTTTCTGGCGCAAAGAACTGGGCTTTTTAAGAATTTGATAAATACTGGATTCTTGCCCCAAGACATAGAAAGCCTATAAAGATATATACTCAATCTTTCATGCACATTTTTGGTATGTGAAAATCACTGGAAAACTGACCCCTGCCTTTTTGGCCTTTTAAAATTATAAAAAGCAAGGTCTCCAGGTCCAAGGGCCTCCAGCAAGCTCTTTGGAGGGTCTGTGAGTTATAATAAGTAAGCCATGGCGGGCACAGTCTCCCCAGATGGACAGGGCTCTGGCCGGCCTGGGGATCACAGCTTCTCTCTCACTTGCATCAGGGTCCCACTCAGAATGGGGACGGGAAATGGGTTTATGTCAGCAGGTGCCACAGGCAGAAACCACTAGGACAGCAAAGCAGAAAACTCATTGAACTGCACCCAACACAGGCTTACAATAGCATCTAAGGATGTTCTTTTTGACTTCTTGTCTCAGATTTGATGTCTGCATTTTCACTAATTTCAAAAGCAAATGCAACAAGAGATTGCTCACTGATTCTTTCAGCAACTTCTCCCATCTCCTCCCACCACCCTTCTTGCAAGAATACTGTGTCCCAGCAGCCCCTCTGGGGAAAATAACTTTGAAAAATTGGATAGTGGATGCTAAATGACTTAATGGATAATAAAATGGCTTGTGCTTCTGAGACTGCTATTTAAAGACCAACTTGATATTTTATGTAAAACGAACCCTAGTTTTTTATGCAGTCATGGGACCTTGCCCAGCTTTTCTGCCAAATTTGCTATTTATGGAGGATGTACTTCTTTAAGGCAAGTCAGAAGCCACTGCTGAGACTCAGTAAGACCCTGGAGGATGGTGACACCTTTAAGCACCCCCACCCACACCGAGGGTGGAAAGAAGGACAGAGGGTGTCTGCAAATTCCTCAAGGTAACCAGACATGTGGGATGAAGTTGTAAAGGATAATTCCTGCATGTCAGGATGGCAAACTGAGAACAGGACTTGAACTTGAACTTGGGAGCTCATCTGACCCCCTGGCAAAATCCTGGGTGCCAACCTGCCCTGCCCCCTACACGTTCCCTCCTCAGACGCACCGGCATGAAGGGCCACATCCGCTTCCCAGGCGTCTCAGGCATCCGTCCCCTGCTCGGTTCCCCGCTCCAAGTCCCCAAGCCGCCCAGCCTCTCCTCCTGACATGAAGACAGCCTTCATCTGGACCCTGCCCACCCAGGTGCGAGCGCAGGCTCGCTGCGCTGCTCTCACCAGGGGCCTGCCCATTCGGGACCCCGGCCTTCGCACACGCTGCCCCCACCGCCCGGCTCCTGCTTCTCTGCCTGAAAAGTCTTGCTTGTTTTAAAAATCAGCTCAGAGACTCAGGAGCCCCCGGGGCGCGCGTGGTGCCTCCCCAACGGCCGGTTCTGCTCCTGCTGCCTGGGGCTGGAGCCCGAGGCTCCCGCAGGCGCCCATCGCGGGGTCTGGTCCCGCCCGCCCTGCACAGGTGCGGGGGTGACCACGGCTCTCGGGCCCAGCGGCAGACCCCCGGGGCTTCCACACTGCTGGAGGCCGCCCCACCCAGCCGCCCGCCCTCATCTGAGACGACCCTGCCCAAGACAGCGGCGCCCGGAGGGGGCGGGGGGTGGTCCTCCTTCCCAGGAGGACGAGCCGGGCACTGAGCGTTCAGACCACTAGGCAGAGTCTCTTTCAGAAACGCCTCCTACGGGCCTCCTCCGCCCTGGCTTCCGTTTATTTAGGGCGCCGCATCCTCCTCACCACATGCACGAAATGCAGGCTGGAGGTTGAAGACGGTAGGTACCATTTACTGACAACAGGAATTCACGAACCTAAACAGCCTACTGTCTCGATCATTATAGGAGAGCCATGATAAAGACCTTACACGCTTTGAAAGAAAAAGTGAATCAAAGGAAGCCTTTTAAGTTAAAAATATCCAATGCTACATATAAGAGTAAAATCAAAGGCAATTTTATAATGAATCAGCCAGCTTACATTTTTGCTCCTTTATTGTGAAGTACGATTTAAATTCTAATTTAGGTCATCAACTAAATGCTTGCTTATGTTTCTTAGAATGGACATAATTTGAATGATAAGGTCAATGAGAATAGATCATAAATGTCTGAAACTATAAATAACAGAAGAACCAAACATACACATTCTATAATAATGACATGACCACACAGACCAAAAAGGAAGGGAATATGACTGCCCCATGATGTCGTGATAGCTGACATGTATGACATAGTAAATATCAATCCTAAAGGAAACCAGTCCTGAATATTCACTGGAAGGACTGATGCTGAAGCTGAAACTCCAATACTTTGGCCACCTGATGTGAAGAACTGACTCACTGGAAAAGACCCTGATGCTGGGAAAGATTGAGGGCAGGAGGAGGAGGGGACGACAGAGGGTGAGACGGTTGGATGCCATCACCGACTCAGTGGACGTGGGTTTGAGCAAGCTCCGGGAGATGGTGATGGACAGGGAGGTCTGGCGTGCTGCAGTCTGCGGGGTCTCAAAGAGTCAGACGCCACTGGGTGACTGAACAGCAACACACGATGTAACATGAAAAACCGGTATTTGAATGAGAATGATGGTGGGAACGTGAAAGGGAAGAAAGAGGCTCAGGAGGGAGCAGAGCGCAGTTAGGAGGAGGATCAAAAAGGAACCTATTCCCAGAGCGAGGGAGCGGCCCACCCCATCACACACCCCGGACGCATTCTGAGTTCCAGAGGAGGTGGACCAGGGCAGGACGACAGGAAGCAGGTGAGAGCTGCCCGCCTGCTCTAGAGGCAGAGGGGCTCAGCCCACTCAGACCCCAGACCCTATTTTATGAAAATGTTTCACAAGCTCCTGTACTATCTTGGAAAGAAATAATACATAGTAAAATCTACCCGTTAGCTTCAAAAATCAACACAACGCCCTAATAGCGTGAAAGGAAGATACTGATAATGTAAACACTATGCACTTGGACACGTAAACTCCTGGGTGTGACCTCCCCAAAGGCACAGTGAGGTCACCCCACATCTGCACTGACACTCCCACTGCCGAGGACGTGACGGCTGCAGACAGGGGGCCACAGAATGCTCAGAGGTGCACTTCCAAGACGCTGACCCCAGTCTGGGTAAAGCTCCAAACAGCATCAAGAGTAACCTTCCCTCAAAGCACGTGTGCATTGCTGGAAACTTTGGCTTGAACTAGAGCTATGTGATGGGCTTCCCAGGTGGCTCAGTGGTGAAGAGTCTTCCTGCCAGTGCAGGAGCCGCAGAAGACACAGGCTTGACCCCTGGGTCGGGAAGCTCCCCTGGAGAAGGAAATGGCAGCCCACTCCAGTACTCTTGCCTGGGAAATCCATGGACAGAGGAGCCTGGCGGGTACAGTCCGTGAGGTCGCAAAGAGTTGGACGCAGCTGAGCGTTCACGCGAGAGCTCTGTGACAATGCTTTAGAGAAAGAAACAGGCCCAGAGCTCAGATACTCAGAAGCAGGGTCTTCCCCCTTAGGAAAGCCGTGTGTGTGGGGACCCAGCTGAGTTGGGTGGGATGGGTCGAGCCCCGTGGGACTCTAGTGGCGCCCACGGTCACCTCCACTTCCACAAACTACCGAGAGGCTCCTCTGAGGTGACAGCTCCGCCGCAGCAGGGTATACGCTGACCTGGGTCTGCGTCTTCGGGAAACGTGTCAGAAAAGGCAGAGCAGGACAGGAAGGTGAGCGGAGACGCGTGAGGCCCCTCCCCGGGCCCCGGCTGCCTGGTTTCTGGGTCCCCTTGTCCCCATAGCTCACAGCCGAGACTCAGAACTTCAGCCCATTACATCGGCACAGGCCGCCGCCTCCTGTGAAAACCCACAGCTATTTCTCAGGGATTGCTAATAAATACCTTACAAATGCACAGAAGAATACATATTTCTGCGAGCCGTCCAAATGTGTTGTCCTTCAAGGTGAAATACTGACCATAGGCTTTCACTGGTCAACATTTGGTTTTCGGATCGATACGTCTGATGCGTGTTCTCAGAAGTCAGTAATGTCTTATTCCCTGAGGGCTCGTTCCGTGCTCTCCCTCTGGCCAGGTTTCTCTGAACACGCCAGACACAGCCCGCAGGCGAGGCCACGCTGAGAAGACCTCCCAGGCACGAGGGTGCCCATCGCCTCCCTTGGGGAGAGTCCTGCTCAGATGAAGGAAGTAGAGGCCATTTCATTTGTGTATTATTCACACTGCTTTTCATGAAAAGTAAGCCCTTGTTCTGCTCGTGGTGTGCCTTCTAATGAACCTTCAGGACACACAGGAAGGATCTTAGCTGTTCCCGGGCCTGTGATGCTGTAGGCGGGAGGTTAGACTAGCAGGGAGACTGTGCATGCACCCCAGTAACCATGGAGGGTGCAGGGGTTTGTATCAGAATCCTGCCATGCCCTTAATATTTAACAGGTGCCTTGGCTCAGAGGTTAAAGCATTTGCCTGCAATGTGGGAGACCTGGGTTTGATCCCTGGGTGGGGAAGATTTCCTGGAGAAGGAAATGGCAACCCACTCCAGTATTCTTGCCTGGAGAATCCCATGGGCGGAGGAGCCTGGTGGGCTACAGTCCACGGTGTCGCAAAGAGTCAGACATGACTGAGGGACTTCACTTTTTTTTCACTTTCCAGGAGCATCAGGGAACATGGCACCCAGTGTGGAGCAGACACACTTGAACTTGAACGTGCGCATGAACCATCCCGGTGTCTTATGAAAAGGAAGATCCTCATTCAGGCAGCCTGGGATGGAGCCTGAGATACTGCGTTTCTAACAGGCTCCCAGGGATACTGCCGCTGCTGGAAAAATCACATTCTCCTGGACCAAGGTACACCTTCCCCCAGACATCGGGTGATACCGCTGCCAGACAAACACACACACCCTTCTGGACCGAGTTAGCACCAGCCCCTATCATCTGAGAACCAGAAGTCCTTTCCTGACCCTCTTCCTGCCCCACCCAGGCTGGGAAGCGGCCCCCTCTCTCCTCGGAACCCGGCTCGTGCCTGTGTTGGTGTAGTTCAGCCATGGCAGGACAGTTTGCATCTGTGAGCTCCCTCTCATTAAGCCAAGACAGTCTCCAACATGGGGACCAGGAGCTTCATCTAGGAATCACCAGTGACTACACTTGACACCCAGATGTTTAGTAAACAACTGTTGAGTGGCAGGATGGCGGGGTGGCTGGTGATGGACAGATGAAGGGGCGGGCGGGGTGGGTGGGTAGATGGATGGATGATGGATGACGATGGAGGGATGGATCTAAAGCCTGGTTGAGGCTCCACCATTAAATCTACAGTTGTGGGCGAGTCTCTTTACCTTCTCGTCCTCCTCCTCCATAAACTGGAGGGAGAGGCTGGCTTCTGCCATCTCCTCCCATTTGATATGATCAAAGGAACAGGTGAACTGCATTGACGGCATCCTTCATGGCATCCTTGGCGCTAAGTGCCTCGGTGGATTATCTCAACTCCTCTTTACAAAAATGTCTGAGAAAGGTGTGTTGTCGGCCCCGTTCCACAGATGAGGAAACACGGAGAAAAAGTGAGCGATTCGCTTGTGTTCACAGAGTGAGTGACCAAGCCAGGACTCCATCCAGACTCAAGGCCGCCCAGGGCTGGCCCGCCCCCAGAACAGGGCCCAGCCCGTCAGAGCAGACAGACAGGAGCCACAAACAGAAGGCCGGCTCCAGGGCCGCCCAGGCTCCCACACCCTGGAGCGCAGGTGTGGGGTTCGGCTCCTCGGCCAGCTGTTCCCCTCCGCAGAGGGCCAAGCCCCAGGAGATGGGCAGGGCCAGGCTGGCAGAATGTCAACACCAGCCCTGGAAAACGAGGGCCCTGTCGGTGACCACCTCTGCAGATCACTCAGCTGGGGGTTGGACCCGGGGTCTCAGGGAGCGGGTGAGCCACTGGAGCTCATGCTCTGAATAAGACAGGTGGGGGACCCCAGCTCTGGCAAGCATCAGCCCGTAACACCCCGCATCTTCGCCGGGCTCGTCATTTACGAAGTGTCAGGGATGAAGTTGCTCCCTTCCTGAGGCTGCTCTGAAGTGTGTCTGTTCCTTGGCCCAGCCCCTTGACTCCAGCACTGAAGCTCTTCCAGGGATTTAGAAAACAAAGGCGGCACTTAGAAACGGTGAAGAGCTACGTCCCCAAGACCCAGCAACTGGTGTAGCTTTAGACCCAGAGAAACTTGCTTGTAGAGAGCTACCCTGCAACGTGAACACAGAGAGCTACTCACTGCTGTACTGGACACTGGCAAAAGGTGGCACTACCTCTCTGCCCACCCATTAGCCGATCAACAAACATGCTGTGGCCGTTTCTTGGAAGTAAAACAAGGCCAGTGAGACGAAGGAGCCAAAGCTACCTGCTGCCGCCACTCGGGAGTCTCCGGAACAGGATGCTGGGCTTCACCAGGAAGCAGAAAGGTGTCTGAGCTGTTTGCACGGTCTTTCCACACGCATCTCAGTGCTGCCTCTGGTCTTAGAAACACCCGATTCAGGACAGCGGTTACCTCTAGGGAACGAGAGCAGAGAGGCGGGGGGCCCGCTTGCCACGATTTACTTGTTACGGTTGGTGACGGGCACACGCATCTGTAGCGCAATGTCCTTTGTATACATCTACCCCAGATAATTCACCATAAAACACTAAGAGTCACTTGCAAGAGAGGACCTAATTCTAATTCACATTCCAGAAATTAAGGATCAATTATTTTCCATGAATCTGCCCCTTTTTGCTTCACACACTTCCCTTCCCGACAACGTCATCTGGGGAAGCCCTCCCGCAGGCCCAGAAGTTACGCACCGCCGTGGGTCTGCCACCACCGCCTGCTCTGGGCAGGTCTGTACCCCTAACGGAGCGCGTTGGCCCCGCAGGAACCGGGTAGCTTGTGCTCCGGCGAGCCGCGAGGCTCACTGACGCATCAGAGACAGTCGTCCCCAGGCGTTTTGACGAGCGAGTGTGCACACTGCCCTTCAGACTACCAGGTCTCGGGGCAGCGGTCACGTGCTAGCAGCCCAGGCTCTGCAGAGACGGGCAGGGAAGGAGGGCATCACCCCGCTGACCGGCCTCGGGCCTCGCCCCAGCCAGACCACTTAACCTGCCGGCGGGCCCACCTGCCAGAATGATACAGGACACTCGACAGCAAACCATCCGTCAGCAGCTCTGCTCGGGCCAAGGCATCATCACCAAAGCACTGGCCTCCTTGCAAGGCACACTCGCCCTCAGGGCTCCAGCCGGGTGCTTCCTCCATTTCTTCATCTATGATCATGTGTGTGCACACATGCTGCACACAGCACATGTTCATACACATGCGTATACACACATGTGCAGACACATACATTCCCCTCTGGAATTGTTCTCTCAAGAAGTCACCAGGTTCTCACGGACACGATGTGATTAACCTGTCTTGAACACTGAGCACTTGCTCTCGAGATCACGCCAGACCTTTCACCGAACCCTGAGTGTCGTTCAGAGCCAACGGTTTCAGCTGCTCTAAGGACACTTAGCCCGCAGAGGGCCTGAGCTTTGAGGGTCTCACAGCAGCACTGCACTGCCTGATCTGGCTCTTCCTGAGGCCAGGGGGCCATGGGGGGGCTGCGGTCTCTTGCATCCGCCCAGATGGGGCTGTGGTTCCGAGGCTGCAGCCTTGGGGTGCAGGCAGCCTTGTTTCTGGTGGCCATCTTCCCAAGCTCCCTGCCCGGTCTGCAGAGAGGCTCCAGACGCCACGCGGAGAGAGGCCTCCACATCGAGGGCCACTGACAGCAGACCCCGGGGCTGGTCCTGGGCCCCCCTGCTCCTGGGTGCCCGACACGCAGCGAATCTGTGCCGTAGATGCGGTGCTAGGGGCTCCCTGGCTCCTTTGGGGGTTCTAAGGTTTCTTTGAGTCGTAAGTCAAAGATCGAGGCCAGAACCAGGCGGAGTCTTCCGCCTGTCCGCGGGACACTGGACTGAAGAGTCCAGGAAGGAGCCAGAAACGCGAATCCCCTTCTGGGATCCTCCGATGAATGTCCGCAAACCGGCCAAAGCCACTTCTCAAAAAAACAAAAAAAGAAGGAATGCATACCTCGCCTCTGCCCTCCCCACCCCAGGATGTAGAGCAGCTGCTGTTGTTTAGGGAAAAAGTAAAAATCTGTGCCACAGCTCAGGGCCCGTCTGGCCCGCCCCCCACCCCGCCCCAACACCTCCTGTCCGGCTGGACGGCCCGGCACCTGATTCCCCAAGACCAGACATGTCGGCTTCCATGAGGAGGGGCCCGTGCCTGCTCCCCACACGGACACACGACCTGCAGTGACCCACCACCTGAGCCTGGGGACCCCCGGGCGGACGGGCGCAGCGGGTGGAGATGGGGACCCGGCGCCCAGCGCAGACCTGGGCCCACGCGACCAGCCGGAAGCCGCGGGCTCCCTGGGCAGCCGATAGGGTCAACGGTCAGTCAGGCAGCCCTTGATAAAGTATATTTACTTACAAGGGCACTCAGGTATTTGGCTTACTTGACGTGGTCTTCTAAACTGGATGTCGTTTCAGTTATTGGAAACTAGAATCAAATGAATAAATATGTTGTTATTTAAAAGTTACATTTTTCAGGGAGAAAAAAAAAGGAATGATTGGATTCAGTACCTAAAGCCTCAGGCACCAAACGGCGACGTGTGCTCTCTCAGGTAACCACACGTGACAACCCGAGTCCTCGGCCCTGTGGGTGTCGCTGTTTCAGAAGCTGCCCAACTAATGCTGCTGGACATTCGTGCGGATCCGTTTCAGCTGAACCAAGCGGGCTTGAGGGGCTGTGTGTATCTGTGTGTACCTGTGTGTATACCTGTGTGTATCTGTGTGTGTATACATGTGTGTGTATACCTGTGTGTATCTGTGTATACCTGTGGTGTGTAGACCTGTGTGTATCTCCTCCAAATATTCTTCTCCTCGTTCTGATTTGGCCAGCCCTCACCTGCGTGTTCATTAAATGCCCGTGGTTTCTGTGCCCGCCTCTCCAGTAATCCTTCAGTGAATTCAAGTTCCGAGAGGTAAATAGACTTGCTTTGCTTTCCACTGCCCAGTTCACACTGACTAAAACCTCAGGGAATCAGTTCCATCTGGGGGCAGACTACTGAGATAGCCCATCTTTTTTTTTGGCTACTTTTGTTCATTTTTGGCTACATTTTACACAACAGTTAAGAAGCCACTGGGCCACTTCCCACATCCCTCGGATCCCTGGCTTGAGAATGAGGAGTATCTGAGAACCCAGAATAGCCCACATGTTAACACAAAAGCTCCGCAGTGCCTCCCATCCTGGGCCTCTACAAGGACTGATCTGTCAAAGTTTACTGCGTGTCCTCAAATTGTTTATCTTGCAGTATTTATTTAAAAATGAGAATTAATTTTTTTTAAAGTTAAGCCTGTAGGCTCCTCCCAGCCCTGTTCTGTCTAGGTTAGGATCCATGGGATTTCCCAGGCAAGAATACTGGAGAGGGTTGCCATTTTCTTCTCCAGGGGATCTTCCTGACCCGGGAAGATCAAACCCATGCCTCCTGCATTGCCAGGTGGATTCTTTACCACTGAGCTACCTGGGAAGCCCAATACAATTCAAGCACTGTGTACAGTTGTTAATACAGTGTAAATCCTATATAAAGAGTTGCCCAGAGTCCCCAGCAAAGCCCATTAACAATTCCTGGGAAGTAAAAACAGAGGGTTTGCTGGGTACAGAATCTGCCTACAATGCAGGAGACACAGGAGATGCGGGTTCGTCTCTTGGGGGCAGGGTGTTCAGCAGCAGTACCCCGACCTCCACCCACGAGGCCCCAGGGGCACCGTCCCAGTTGGCGTGTCCCAGGGCAGTGGCCTGGAGCTGAGCACCCCCAAAGGAGGGCCCCGCGAGGCCCCCTGGGCTTAAAGCACAGGCTCAGAGCCCCCGGGTGCTCCTGCGGGGCTGGCGGGAACCCGGGCGGCTGAGGGGCCTCTCCCGGGAATTCTGGCCCATCTTAGGAAGCTGAGCGCACTTCCCGCATGATGCCCAAGAACAAACGCCCAAGACAGCCTGAATGCATGAAACCCAAACGCTGGAATTGATCCAGGTGTCCTTCGGCAGGGGAGTGGACAAGCAGACCTCAGTGCGTCCACATCGGGGAATAGCACTGTCTGTGGCCAGAGAGACCCCGCCAAGGGACAGGGCAACCTGGACAAAGCTCAGAGCGCCCCACTGAGAGACGCAGCCCCAGAGGTTACCAGGCGAGCCAACTTATTTCAGATTCTCCAAAAACCACCAAAGATGGAAAAGAGCCCGGAGAGGCCCAGAGGCAAGGGCGATGTGGGAGGGTGACCACGGGTCTCAGTTTCCCTGGCACCTTTCCAGTTTCAGCGCTGAACATTTTCACATGCCGGAAACACCGGGGCGGTTGGTTGCCTTGGGTGTGACTGCCGAGGCCAGCCTGGAGGATCCCAGGGGAGACAAAGCGGTCCTCCACCCTGGCTACGCTGGTGGTAGTCACCTGAATCCAGGCCTTTGTTAGAACTCAGGAGGATTTTTAAAACAAAAGGACACAAAAAGTCTTAGAGAGCATCTCTTCCAGGGTGGGTGGGGTCTCCAGATCTTCATGGCTTCCCGGGAGAGTGGGTAGAAGAAGAGAAGCAATCAAGGGCTCGCTGTGTGACCCCAGCCTTCCCCTAAGCCCCCCGTGCTCCTCAGGTGCCCCCCC
>CM035276.1:79643891-79692289 GCA_020226075.1 Hydropotes inermis | reverse complement strand
CATGATGATAATGGTGGTGAGGATCACGGTGGTGAGGATGATGGTGATGATGTTGGTAATGGTAATATGAGAGGAAGAATAGAGAGGAGGAGAAGAAGGAGATGGGGAGGAGGAGGAGGAGGAAAGAGAAGAGGAATCCCGCAGCCCAAAGGAGATGTGATCACTCTGAGTTCAGAGGCTGGCCCGCTGGATAATGTCTCTGAAATGTTTCACAGCCCCCAAGTCTCAGTTTCCCCAGGTATGAGATGGAAACATGCCTGAAGGCTGAAGTTCACATAAAACAGGTCCATCGCTCACTCCACCTGAGCGTGCTACAGATTTCAGTTCTAGGACACGGCCAGCTCCTGGATGGGCCGTGCTGTGGGCAACCTCACTGGGCCTAGGGAATCTGTTTCCAAACCACCTGTTAACACACAACAGCCTTCCCAAAGGACCCTAGCAGAGAATCACAACATCCACTCGGTTCGGTTTGGACAGAGAACCGAGTCTGTCATTCATCATACCCCAACCAGAGTCCAAGGCTCCTCGTGGACAGAGAGGGACTTGTCCATTTAACCCTGTGACTTATATTCTCCCCAGGGTCATAGCTGTTTTTTTTTTTTTCTAATAAGAAAAGATCCATCTACCCTCAGTTTCAGTTTAGAAATGGAAGCTATGATTCAGCTGAGAAAAACCACCCTTCACCGTTGATTTGCGGCCCCCAGGTCTTCCTCCCGAGATCACTGGGGTGAGTGGACCCAAAGCTCCCCTCTCAAGGTGGGACCCTCAGAGCACACACAATGCCAAGTGTGCAAAGCCACCAGCTGTAACTGCTGAGAATGGAAGGCTGGCTTTTATGACTTCGGGCATTTGAATTTCTGACAGTAATACTGCATTAACGAAGGGCGTCTTTTTTTTGCATTGAATTTACACCTAATGTGATTCCATTTTGCATTCTTTACATATGCAGATGAGGTAGCTAGAACGTTCCTGATGCAAAAACTGTTTTTGCTAAATCATATCAAAATGTTTCATGGATCTCACCAAAAAGTGTTGATATATGGAAATTGCTCTTTTTCAAAAACTGTCTTTAAAACCCAAATGGTATATTTTGAATTTCTTTTCTCTACACCCCACCCTCCCCGGTATTTGTAGAGAATTAGAGGAAATAAATAATATATTAATGCCACATTGCCACGGCATGGGAGCAGGGGCAACCAGAATAATGCTCATTTTACCCATTATTGAGACAGAAGGAGGTGAGTCCAGGGCTCAGGTGTTTTCCGAGGCAGATGGAAGAGCAAAAGTCAATGTCAAAATGTCAGAAATGTGTCCTTGTCTCCCTTCTGAGTAAGGGAACAAGAGTCACACATTGAACAGTTAATTATATGAGGGTATATTTCCTACGTACTAAAGCTGTTTGCTCTCATCTGGTCTTAGGTCATGCACGGTTTTAAAAGGGATGAAGGCTGCGCCCTGTTCCTCCAGGAACTGCGGCCCGTAGCCACTCTGGCTGAACAGTGATTGCGGCAGGTTCAGGAGCCTGGGACAGTGTCATTTTCACATACTGGCTTTCCAAACCCCTTAGGCAGGCTGAAAACCACAGTAAACTCTGCTGCGTCATGAGAATGGACTGTTTCAGGTCTCATGCAAGGAACAATGAACACGAACGTGAGCACAATCGCCCAGATTAATGTAACGAGGAGAGGAGGCGCAGTAGCCAGGTATCAGAGCCGTGCTCCGAGCACCCTCCCAGAGCAAGGTGCAGGGCAGACAACGCGCTCGGAGAGCCGGCGGCCTTGGCGGCGGCGAACAGAGTCAAGGAGGGCCCGGAAAGCCCAAGGAGGGCAAATAACAAACCGGGGAGGAGGTTTATAAAAAGAGAGACAGACACACAAAAGCCAGAGCTCTCTCCAGCTGAGAAAACCCTTTCAAATCAGGGCGTACATCTATCTGCCTGGGGCTGGCTGCTTTCCCTCCTGAAACGGAGGAAAAGTGTAAACACGCCACGCAGAGGTGCCGGCTGCAGCCGGCCGGTCACTCCGCACACTCAGCCAGCGCCGTGTACATCCGTCACGGGACTTGGGCAAATACGTACGGTCCTTCCTTCCAGGGTGAATCTGCCCGCTTCCTGTCCTGGGGTAGTCCTAAAAAAAAAAAAAAAAAAAAAAAAAAAAAAAAAAAAAAAAAAAAAAACAGCCTTTCTCCAGGCGACTTGTAACTGTTGTTTTAAGTAGACAATACTAACCAGCCTGACTTCCACGACATCCCAGCCTTCTGACACAGCCGCGGCCAACCAGCCTGCTTCCACGACGCCGAGGACTCACCTCACTCTGATGGCCCCTGAAAACAGGTTTTTCTTGGTGTGTTTTGTTTGTTTGTTTGTTTGTTTGGCCTCCTTGTTGGGTAGCTAAGGGGCCTGCTGAGGAGCTAGGCTCGGAAACTATTTAGTGATGCTGCCTGAAGGGCCCATTTCCCCGTTCAATCATCTTCCCCTGATAAAATAACGTACCTTGATTTTTCATCAACGTTAAGTGTGTTTTCTAATATATGTAATGGTGTTTGGATGACATTTATTTAATAGATTCAAATTGTCCCGGCATGTCTCTGCTATTGATTTGGCTCTCCTCAACGTAACTGGACATATTGTGGGCCTGCCCCCTGGTTACCCCGAGGTGGAAAGTTTATACAAAAGCTTGCTCCCTGAATCTATACGCATCTCCCAGGGTGGGAGGAGGAAAAAACAAAGACCTAAAAAATACTGGAAATTTTCTTCTGCTTCCATGTGTATCTGGCAGCCACAATTCTAAAGTGTATTATTGTTTGTGATTTATTGCCTGCACTCTTTCATTAATACTTTAATGTTTGGGGAAAAAACAAGCGCTTCAAAGCACAAAAATCCATTCAAAGCTAAATAAACTTTTTTTTGGGGGGAGGGTCAAAGTTAAACGTCTTTGTATGTTGAAATGCCAGTTCTGTCGAACAGACTTAATTAAAGCTACTGGATTTGGAGAAAAAGAAGTTTAGTTGGCGCGCTAACCTCTGCCTGCTCTGTCAGTTTGAACAGAGCTGAAAATTACCTCCTAATGGCTGAGAATATGTGTGTGCAGTGTCATATTTTATACCTAATCGCGCTGTGCTCCCCACAGACGCAGACGTGTTTATTTATACAGATTTAATCAGCAACAAGGGTCCCACTCCGTGGAGCTTGGTTAGGTGGCTTGAAAGCAAAGTGTTATTGCAGCATTTCTAAACTCACAACTTAGAGCCCAAACTGTCCCAGAACCCCCAGCATTCGGAAATTGCCATTTTGACTTAATTATCAGGCATTTGCTTTTTGAATGAAATTATTCAGGATACTGTGATAAACAGATACAAAGCAGTTTTCCCTCTGCCAAAGGAACCTACAGTGACACAAGTCAGAAACTTGCATTCATTACGGTGGGGCCCCAAAGGGGGTGAGTGTTGAGACACAAGGTCACCTCGAAGGGACCCACACACCACCTCCCACAGCTTCTAGGCCCGTGTTGTGGGAAGTATTCACACTAAAAGGACAGGGCCCCCAACAGAAGCAAGAGGCTCTGAACCTGCACATAAGCTTGGCCCATCAGGGCACCTGAGCCTTCCTGGCTCCCACCGCCCTGCCCCTACATGGGAAAGGGGTCCCCGTTCCGTCTGATCCCACCATCTGACCTTGGATGTAGAAGGCTCGCTCAAAATTCTGCTCCCAATGACTGGTGTTCTCTTGGGCACAATCTACATTACCTGCTGTCAAGGACTGTCAAACAAATGTTCGACTTCGTACGCCCCATGATCAAACCCCAGAAGGGAAGGAAGGAAAATACACTGTGCTGGGATGAGAAAGCGCTGAGGAAGGTAAAAATCAGATACTCGTGTGAGCTCGTAGATGCAAAATGCTGAATGTGACCTCCAAGGAATGTCTGAGGTGACTTATCTTTGCATTTGCACAGCACCCCCGCCCCAGGCTGGACTTACAGACGCAGGTTCTAACTACTGACTCAGAGAGTGATGGAGAAAGGGAAGGAGTCTGCCTGGTATTTTGAAAAAGTATGCTTTGTTTCGGTTGCAGGACTGAGGGTGGGTGTGGAGCCAAGTGAGGAGGAAGGGGGCATGAGGCAGTAACAAATTCCTTTAAAACTGTACTCTCTGGTACTATGCTCTTTCATACAGTTTTTTAAAACAATTTCAACTGTCATTCTTAGTAGGGGCATTTATATGAATAAATGAATTTACTATTTCTCCTTAAGCAATACCCAACTGTAAACCACCCCATCTTCACACATTTGACTGATTGATGACAAAGCACGAACAACATTTGCAGTCTGCTCGTTTCCATAGAATTCCCTCTCATCCTAATAAAACTAAACAGGAAACAGCCAATGTGTTTTCTCTGAACTCAAATTATTTAAAACAAGTTTTTATACTGCTTTCTGGAAACTTACATAGGACAAGTTTTTAAATGCATTTTTTTTTTTACTCCCAACGACTCAGTGTTTAAAAATTTAGTTCTGCCATTAGATTCAAAGATCACTTCATTCTCTTAAAGGTAACGTGCTATTTTGCCTCATTATAATAAACACCAATGTTTTTACAACCGCAACAGTTCCGCGCACATTAGCATATTTTGGCTGAGGTATTGTTTTACTCTGACCTGTATAATAAGTGTCACATTAGCAAGACAACAAATCAAACGTTTGTTAATTTCCCTCGCTTTCCCACACAGCTGGTGGTGTTATCGTGTCACCAGATTTTAATTAATATGATAAGTAACACTTGCAAGACAACAGCCGGGTTTTTTCCCCTCCGTGTGCGTGAGGGGCTTTAGCCTCCTGTGTGTGTGTGTGTGTGTGTGTACGTGTGTGTATGTGTGTGTACGTGTGTGTACGTGTGTGTACATGTGCACGTGTACCTGCACACACGTGTGTGCAGATGGTAGAAAGCAGGAGGAAGCTAAGATATTCACAAGGGCCTTTTGCAACAAATTAATCACCAAAAACATTCACAGCCACACACAATGCTAGTTCCAATCTAACTTTCAGGACACTATCTTTTTTTCCTCTTCCGGATCAAAGACTGCCATGCACCAATGCAGAATAAAAACCAGAGAAACAGATAAGAAAATGTGCTAATTTTCATACCTGGGGTAGCTGTGTGTTTAAGGTGTTAGCAGTTAAGAGAGACGCAATACTGCTGTCCTCGGAGAGGTTTAAGTTTAATCTCTCAGCCTCCACGTGAATAGGAGCAGATACGCGTCTGACTCGCACAGGGACCATTGTGTGCGTTCCATGTGCCAAGCCCTGCTCGGGCTGTTCTCGGGTGAGGGCCAAGTGCCATCTATTTGCAAAAGCTGGAAATGCAGCTGAGCTCAGAAGAGAGAGACCCCTCCACCGCCAGCCCCAGCCCTGGAGACTCCGGCACTGCTAACAACAGACCCAGAAGTGGGTCGGCCCAACAGGGGAAGAAGAACCACGGCACAAAAATACATAAATGAAAGTGCATTCCCCGCACGTGCACCGTGTGAAATATTTTACAAAACTAGTGCTGAGGCTCTATTTAAAACTGTTTTTATACATGTTTTTTAGTAAAAGCAGGATCAGTACCCAGTTCCAAGAAAATGTGTAATATAAAACATCACCTAAGAATGAATGCATTTTACCTTTAGATATTTTAAAAATTATTTAATACTTTCAAAGTAACACAGTAGAAATTAATTCTATAACAAAACACTATCAGTGGAAACCCTTAAATGGGTGCTGAAGGAAAATGCCAATAAGAAAAGTGGTATTCAAACTTAGAACTGTCTCTAATGCTTTCTGATTTTGAATTTTCTGAAGAGAGAGGAAACCTCTTTCTCCCGGGAAAGGAAGGCAGAAAGCCCATTTATGGAGCTGAAATTCTTTCAAATCTCCTTATTGTTATTTAACTTGATGGTTCTTCCTTCTGTCACAAAACACAGGCTTTCCCCTGATGAATCCCAAGCTCTAATATTCCACCTACATCAGGTTAAGCCCCAGAAACAGGATCGCGCCGACACCCTGAGAAGAAGGTTTGCTCTGTAAGCGGGATCAAGCGGAGCAATCCCCACGCGCGGCGGCGGTGTGTCGGGAGGGAAGGCCGGCAGACCCGCTCGCCCATCCTGCCGGTCTTGTGCCCCCGCCCGAAGCTGCCCAGCAGAACAGGGGCGCCCGGAAGCCGGCTCGGCTGCCTTCAGCCCGGCGTGGAAACACAGGCTTGGATTTGAGGTCAGCCCATGATCTCCAGTAACGGCTCTCAAAGGGAACGTGATAGCGGGTTTCCAGCCTCCTCTGCTGGTCTGTGAAGAGAGGGTCGGAGGAAAACCGCCCACCGCTCATCTGTCAGAGAACCTACCCTGGGAGAAGTCACCTGAGGCATTCAGTCAGCGGGAAGAAGGCCCCAAGGGGCTTCCGCTTGGTGGGGGCAGAGAGCCAGCCCACCTGTCCCCCACATCCACGCCGCAAGCCTGGAGCCCTCCTCCCATCCTCTGCTGCCCCCGAGTGAGGCTGCCTTTCTGAGAGACGTCGGGAGGGCCTCTTCTCTAGGGAGAGGAGCCGGGGAGCTGAGGACAGACGGACCCTGACCAGGCCAGTCCCCGGGCCAGTGTGTGCCACCCAGACGTCCGCGGGGCCAACAGCTCAGGAGGCCTTAGTCCACCCCCGGACTCCCCAGGACGCACCCCCCGACCTGGATTCCTCTCCACTGCGTCAGTAGAAAGAGGACCTGGCTCTACCCTGCCTTCACCTTGCACCTCAGCCAAGGAACGAAGTTTAGGGGCAGATGGAGCAGGGGGGCTTCCAGGGGTCAGGTCGTGCTCGCCCCCCAAGAGAAATACCCTGTGTGGCCGGCGCCCTGACCTGAAGGAGACGGGGAGCTGGGGCTGGGCTGCCTGCAAGAGGTTCTCCCGCAACAGCCCAGCAGCAGAGGCAGCTCAGGCTTCAAGGGGAAGCAGCTGAGAGCTTGAGTCAGGTTTCCAAATTTAACACCCGGAAGACACACGTTTTATTCTGACCAAGCAGGGGCAGACGAGAGCTGTTCCGGGCGGTGAGCTTAGCTAGGAGCATCGGAGCAGGTGATGAGGGAAAGAGCAGGGGCCGGGGAGAGGGGGGAGAGGAAGGGGGGGGGGGGAGAGAAAGGAGATGAGGGAGGGAAGGGTCTTCCAGAAAAGGATTTGGTGATCAACGCACAATCCACCTAAAAATCTCACACACACACACACTGCCGAATAACACTGGCTCCTACAAGATCAGGATCCGGACGTGAGCCTCGGAGATTACAGGTCAGGTTGTCCCAGCCCTGTCCCAGGAGCCCAGGGCGAGGCTGGAGAGACAGGAATCAACGTTGTCTCCAGGGGCAGGAGATGACACATCCTAATTTCAGACTAAAGGCAGAACCCCGGCAGTCATTAGACACACCACACGCACCACCAGGGAGAAAAGTGCAGCCAGGCGTCATGACGAGGCACTGTGGGCGGCGATGCACCTGATGTAAAGCGTCGAATGTGGGAATGTCTGTTTTGGGATAAATGAAGTGTAAGGGAGATGGCCCTGCCCTGCTTCTGACATGTTACTAAGATTGGGGAGAGTTCAAAGAAAAATGCAAAGATCTGTGAGAGTCTATCAATTCACCTTCCATAGGTTTGGAAGGTGACTGTGGGTGTGTTCAGTTGCTAAGCCATGTCTGAATCTTTGTGATCCCCGGGACTGCAGCACGCCAGGCCTCCCTGTCCTTCACCATCTCCCAGAGTTTGCTCAAACTCATGTCCATGGAGTCGGTGATGCCATCCAACCACCTCATCGTCTGTCGTCCCCTTCTCCTCCCGCCTTCAATCTTTCCCAGCATAAGGGTCTTTTCCAATGAGTCAGTTCTTCACATCAGGTGGCCACAGTATTGGAGTTTCAGCTTCAGCATCAGCCCTTCCAATGAATATTCAGGACTGATTTTCTTTAGGATGGATTGGTTGGATCTCCTTGCTGCCCAAGTGTCTCTCAAGAGTCTTTCCCAGAACCACAATTAGAAAGCAATTACATAAAATAAAGCTTAATTTGGAAAAAATCCTCCCATTCTGTAGAGCCAATTTCAAAGTTCATTCTAAGATTGCCCTTTGGATCACACAGGCTCTACTGAAGCAGGACTTGGGGGGCCACAGCTGTGATGGGCCAGGAGGACCGCAGCCCCAGCAGGTCAAGGGTGGGCGTGCTGGGCCCCTACCTCTCCCTGCCCCAACCATGTCCTGTCCCATGTGGAGGGATAGCAGGGAAGACAGGGAGGCCAGCAAAGCTCCCTCCCCAGTGACAACAAGGGGTGGGGAGGGGCTGGAAGCGGAGGCTTTCCATGATCACCCGGGAAAGCCCCTGCCCTGCTGAGTGGGGCATGGACGCTGCTTTGGGAAGACGGCGGTCTCCTCTGCAGACAGACTCGGAGCTGTGTTCATCAAGAGGACAATGAGTCAGGAGACTCATTACTAAATGATGCAGGAAAATCGTGTTCTTGGCTAGGAGTTGGTTTGCTATTTTTGTTGTTAACTTCCTGCAAATTTGCATCTGTAATGCAACAAACATAATGTAAGGGGGCACTCTGTCCTTCTCTGGCTGACCCATTTGGCTGCTGCCAGCATCAACAAAGAGGGCTTCCCAGGTAGCTCAGCCGGTAAAGAATCCACCTGCAACGCAGGAGACCCTGGTTTGATTCCTGGGTCAGGAAGTTCCCCTGGAGAAGGGATAGGCTACCCACTCCAGTATTCCTGCCTGGGGAACCCCACGGACAGAGGAGCCTGGCGGGCTGCAGTCCGTGCGGTCACAGAGAGTCAGACACAACTGAGCGACTTAGCACACACAACAAGGAAGTGATTTTGATAATTTGAATGCAACTGACAGGGACAGCGAGCCCAGACGAGGAAAGGCCGAGCCTGCCAGGCGGGCGGATCACCCTTGTCCCTGCGCCAGGCGTCTGCGGCCGCGGCAGAGATGGGGAGGGAGGCCACCTCCCGTTCCGTGTGTTCTGCAGGGCGCGTGGCCGTTCTTATTGTCCAGTGGGAGTTGCATCAGCCTTCCGATGCTTCTCCCTCTCCATGGAACGCCCGTGAAGTAGCAGAGGAAGAGGGCGGAAGATGAGAAAGGGGAGGGCGGGGGAGCTTACATTCACCCCCAAGGACCGTCTGTAAGTGCTGGACAGTGATCTGCGGAGACCCCCGGCCTCCACGTTTAACCGCCTTGGTTCATGAGCAGCCCAGGCCATTCCATCCAGCTCAAGGGCACCGGCCAAAGGGCTTACCCCATTTATTTCCATTAGGCAACTTGCTTCGGCCAATGTCAGCGATTACACCAGGATTCGCGTCTCACTCATCTCGCTCCTCGCGCCCAGTGTGTTTTAGACGAACAGGAGGTGTGTCACTGTCCCAGAGGCCGGGACGCAGGCCTTCCCCTGGGCCACGTTGCCAGGCCAGGCCAGTGGGTGGACAGCAGCGCTGCCCATGAACCCGCAGCTACACCGGCTCCAGTCCCGTCCTGACTCTGCCCCCCGCCGAGGCGGCGTGTGGTTGCTGGCAGCCTCCTTTGGGTCACAGCGCCTGGAAGTTCCATTTTACACAGACACGCTCATAAATTTCTGTGCTCTTCTGGAAAAATGCCACCGAAGGATACTGACAGATATCTCGGGGTCTGGCTACAGATTGGTTCTCAAAGCGTTTTGAAGACATTAAGTGGGTAGATCCCACATGCCACAACTAAGATCTGGTGCAGCCAAACAAATAACAAATAAATAAATTTTAAAGTCATCTGTAAAAGGAATTGCATTTACCTGTTCATATGTGCATGAAAAAATCGAGATTTTCTGTTGATCAGAGGAAACTAAGGCAGAGACTGGAGAAAAGCCTTGCTTTTAGTAACACATGTCAGAAAAC
Organism: Hydropotes inermis; assembly: GCA_020226075.1. Classification (NCBI taxonomy): domain Eukaryota; kingdom Metazoa; phylum Chordata; class Mammalia; order Artiodactyla; family Cervidae; genus Hydropotes; species Hydropotes inermis. Next base: position 79,682,373 of record CM035276.1, on the reverse strand, counting down.
AGCCATGAGCCGCCTTTGTGACTCAGGCTGGACCAATTACACCACAGAATGAACTGTCATCCATTAGATGGATGAGACCATTAGACCAGCCCACAGACCATGCCAACCAGCCGGCACAGGCGCCTGGCACCCCCAGAACAGTGCCCCCCACAAGCACCCTCACCCTGGCACACCTCACACTGAAGTAACGTGCGCGTCGCTCAGTCGTGTCCGACTCTGTACAACCTCAGGGACTGCACCTGCCAGGCTCCTCATCCACGGCATTTCCCAGGCGACAGTCCTGGAACGGGTGTCCGTGCCTTTCTCCAGGGGATCTTCCAGACCCAGGGATCGACCCTGCGTCTCCTGCATTGGCAGGCGGTTTCTCTACCGCTGAGCCCCGAGAGAAGCCCCTCTCACTAGTACCCGAAATACGCAGCTCAATTTTCAGAGGGGAAAGTCTTATTAGAACCTCAGCAACTCGCTCCTCTTGAAGGGCTCTAGGCAGCGCTTCTTCGGGTAAAATTCTCAGCAAACCCCGCCATGACGGATTTGATCTGGGACGCGGACCGGCCGGTCCAACACAAGGATCAGGGTCTGTCCTTAGAGGCAGCTCCTGGGTGTCCAGCGAAGCTCTGACATGCCTCTTGAGGAATCACCAGAAACAAGTGCAAACCCACAGGTACTCTCACGAGGTTATTTCGTGATGCAAACACTCCCGCTCAAGGAAACAGCGATTCTAGAGAGCAGGTCTGTCGCCCGGAGGTCACCGCGTCCCCAGACACCCGCGCCCGCAATGCCAGGCGTCCCGGGCACAGAGGGCAGGCTGCAGCCCTGCTTCTCCGCCAGCTCACAGTCCAGCGGGAGGTGGTGTGGACGCGACTGCCGACCAGACCCTCCAACCCCAGGGGGACGCTGGGCATTCGGCCCCAAGGAGGCGGGACTCTGAAATACTGAGACCTCACAGAGTCTCGGCGAAACAGAGCTGGCCTGGGTCTGGCACGCCGGCCCGGAGTGAGCGGAGGGAACCAGACAAGGTCCGTCCACCAGGGCTGACCTGCCCCAGAGCCCCACGGGCCCCCAGGGCACGAGAGCCCAGACACGCTTCTGCCCGCGGGCCTGGAGAGCAAGTCAGTAGCATACGCGCTCACTGCCTGCCTCTCAGGAACAAGAGATGCACGACCAGGCATGGGGCCCCAGAAGACGGGGATCTCAGCTGAGATCCACCCCGGACAGGGTCGCCCGCCTCCCCCAGCCAGGCCTTGAGGATCCCTTGACTCAGTGAAGGATGGACCAAGAGAAGAGCTCCGAGGCTTGAGAGTCGTCAGCACAGACAGGCTGGGGCATCGGCTCTGATGCCTCCTGGGGCTCCCCAGGTGGCTCAGGGGTCAAAAACCAGGCTGCCCACGCGGGAGACACGCGTTCCACCCCTGGGTCGGGCAGACGCCCTGGAGAAGGAGATGGCAGCCCACTGCAGGATTCTTGCTGGGGAATCCCGCGGAGAGAGGACCCTCGGGCTACGGCCCGTGAGCTCCCAGGGTCGGTCACGGCTGAGCAGCGGCACGCCTCCTGACTGTCTGATCGCTTCCCTCCCAAGGCCTTCCCAGCCCCAGGCAGCGGGCTCGTGGAAGCCCGGCGATGTGGTCAGAAAGCCGGAGCGACACTGCGGGGCTCTGACCACAGCTGCTCTCGAGCCGTGAGCCCCGCGGGGTCGGGGGTGGGGAGGAGCACTGGGGGACGCGGCAGAGCGGCGGCCACTCCAGCCTCGGACACCGCGTCCCTCAGCTGCCCTCCCACGCCACGCATCCCGCCTCCCTGGCCTCCGTCTGCCCGGCAGGGAGCCGCCCACCTCCCGGACTCTCCTGGCTGCTGAGCTGAACAACGAGGGCTTGCTTTTTTTTTTCCATCATATTTCTAATGTTCTTCTCAAGCTTGATTTTAAGAAAGGAAAATTCCCCCCCATATTTTCGGTCTGATTATCAGAGGATGGTGGACAACAGATTGATAGGCCTCACTCGAGGAGACACCAGCCCTTGTGTGTAACAGCTCCTCCAATTATCAGGCACGATTGAGCTTCTATTGATCCCGCTCACACTGGGTGATAACCAAGCATTTTCCACTTCTTTAAAGTGCTGTTAGCTAGAGCCTCCCGTCAATGGGAAAGCAGTAGATTTCCTTTAAACACAGCTCGACGCAGCAAACAGCACGCGCTGGAAGTTCAGAGCCCTTCAGTCTCAGTGAACGAGTAGCCACCCAGCAGAAACACACGGGCTCGCGAGGCGCTAAACGGTTTATTGCAGAGCTGGCTCCCGGGGAGGTCATTTAATATGCCGCCTTAGCGGCCACCCACAGATGCGCTGAAGAAGAGGCACAGCTCTCTCCATTTGCTTTCAAGGGTTTGAAATGAAGGATGGAGAGACGGGGCGGGAGGTGGGAGGGGGGAACCGGAGTGACAGTTGTTAACCGTCAGGGGTGGGCTTCTCATAACCCTTAGCAGCATCCCTCTGGCTTTGGGGCTGCATGTCTTACTTCTCGTGGGACGGCAGGATCTGCAGATGGATGCGGGCAGATGGATAGAATGGGGATCAAACGAGCGTCTCTGTCAGGCTGCGTTGATCAGTGTGGCCCCCAGAGAAGCTCATTGGTGACTGCTCCTCTCCTGGGTATGTGGTTTGGCGAGTGGCCAATGGGTGCCTTTGTCCTGATGGACCAAGCCCTTGATGTGGGCCCAGGGCCGACCCGAGAACATAAAACCGAGAAATTGACAAATAAGGAAATCAGCTCGAAACTGCGAAAATAATCTCTCTGTACCATCAGTAGTTAGCCAAAGGGCTGACCACTGAGACGTGGGGTCAGGTCAAACGACCTGAGAAGTCAATGAAAAGTGGTTTTCGTTATTTATTTCGCCATAGTTTCCCCCTTTGTAGGCGGGTTCACATTCTATTGCAAGAAAATAAAAGCCTGGCATTTCTCCAAAGGCATCGCCGTCATTCCAGGACTAGTTCCCCCATCCATGGAGCCCCACGCCCTTGGCTCACCCACCAACCACTGGACATCAGGTAATGTTTTCAGCATCTATACAGAGATGTTGCGGTCAGGAGATGGAGCACCCGAACAACTCCTTGTGAGTAAGGGTGTTGTGGATGTCGGAGCTCTGAAGAGAAAAGAGGGACAGACATTGAGGAAGGTCAGAGTGAGGGTAGAGGTTAAAATGAATTTAAAGATAAGTCATCACTAAGTTGTCCAAGCAACTGGGTCTCTATTAATGTGATGAATACGTATCTATCTGTTGGGCCACATGAGGTTCACACCTAATCCTGTCTTTCAGAGACTTGAGTTGAGATGTGGGACCGAGGGAAAAGGGTACGGCTGCGGGCTAGGGCATGGAGGCAACACACGGGGGCACACCGCTGCCCGCCAGGCATCCCAGGAGGATGGAGACACCTGTGCTGAGCCTGGCAAGGGAGGTGGCAGAGTTGGCCCCCATGTGGGACGGCCTCTGGGAAAGCCTAGAAGGAGGGGTGTGGCCGCTGAGGACCCACAGTGGGGACTCAAACAGGTCCTCGTGGCAGCAGCATCCACAGCGGCCAAAACCAGAGACAACCCAGCATCTGCCAGCGGGCGATGGATAACCAGTGTGGTCCATCCGCACAGTGATCGCTACTCAGCCTTGAGAAGGGAGGGAGGGGATTCCCTGGTGGTCCCGTGGTTGGACTCGGCACTCTCACTGCTGAAGGCCTGGGTTTAATCCCTGGCCAGGCTTCCCAGGAGGCACTGGTGATAAAGAACAGCCTGCCCATGTGGGAGACATAAGAGACGAAGGTTCGATCCCTGGGTTGGGAAGATCCCTTGGAGGAGGAAACGGCAGCCAACTCCAGTGTTCTCGCCTGGAGACACCCCAAGGACAGAGGAGCCTGGCGGGCTATAGTCCATGGAGTTGCAAAGAATGGGACACAACTGAAGCAGCTTAGCATGCAGGGAATTAAGATGCTGAAAGCCATCTGGCACAACCACAAAAAAGAGAAGGAAAGGAACTGCGGCTCCATCCCACAACAACGTGGACGAACCTTGAGGACAGTGTTGAGTGAAGTAACCCAGTTGCACAGAATGGATGCATCTGATTCCACTCCTGTGAGGGGCCCGGAGTCGCCCAGCCCACAGAGGCAGAGAGGGGCTGTGGTCACAGGGACAGCGCGGGGACGGGCAGCCGGCGTTTCACGGGGCGAGTTTCCATTTGGGGGGATGGAGACGATCCGGTGATGAGAGCACTGCTCTGTAAATGCACTAAACGCCACCGAAATGTACACCGAGAAACAGTTAAATGGAAGCTCTTAAGTTCAGTGTGTTTAGTCAAAGCTAATTGATCCTTAATAAATCAACCCTGAATATTCATTGGAAGGACTGATGCTGAAGCTGAAGCTCCAAAACTTTGACCACCTGATACGAAGAGCCAACCCATTGGAAAAGACCCTGATGCTGGGAAAGATAGAAGGCAGGAGGAGAAGGGGACGACAGAGGATGAGATGGTCAGATGGCATCACCGACTCAATAGATACGAACTTGGGCAAACTCTGGGAGATGGTGAAGGACAGGGAGGCCTGGTGTGCTGCCGTCCATGGTGTCGCAGAGAGTCGGACATGACTTAGCAACTGAAGAACAACAACAAATCAAAAGGAAATTAAGTTCTTGGTGCTTGTAAGCCCAAACTGAAGACAACTCCAGAAGATAAACCCCAGAAATGCAGCGGCACCGCGGCACAGGACCCAGGCTCAGAGTCTCACGGAAGGAGACATAGCCACACGAGTTCCCCGCAGGTCTCACAGGGCATCCAAGGCTCCCCGGGCAAACCCAGTCTTCAGCCAGCTTGCAGTTCAGGAGAGGATGTGAGAGCAACTCCAGCCCACACATCGCCAGGGGCCAGGCTCCCTCAGAGAAACACACGCTCGCGATTGGCCCTCCCTGCATTACCTGTGGCCTTGAGCAGCTTGGTGCAAATACAGATACCATTGAACAGCAAATTAACGAATGGTGAACACTTTACAATTTCAGCACTTTCTGGAAAACACTATCCGCCTCCTGCACTTCCAGAAATTTTCAACTCTTGGGGACTGACTGAAATAGAAACGAAAGAAAGACCATCTCACCCTAAGTGAGTCTGGGCAAGTACGAGATGCCACCGACGCAGGGAAGATAGGAGGCTGGGAGTGACGGCTGCCTCGGCGCCGACTCGGCCGAAAACAGGCGCTGTGTCACCAAGCGCCTCACCTGGTGCCACCGTGAAGGGGGCAGACAGAAAGCCCCACGCCTGCAAAAGCGAGGAGCCTCCCCAAGCGGAGGGACACACAGGTGCTTCCCGGGCAGCAGGGCGGCTGGAGGAGACACGAGCTGGGAAAGTCCAGTTTTCTGGGCTGATGCTGACGTCACCGTCTCAGAATCGGAAGATGAAGCGGAGGCTCAGATGCAGCCAGCTTCTCAGCAGAGGCTGAGGAGGTTCAGGCTGCCCTTTCTTCCTCAGTGGAGTGAGGCTGGCTCACGCGCGTGGGAGGTCAGGAAAGCGTTTCCCCGAGTCAGGTCTCTGACTCCACAGGACCTCCGTGCTTGCTGGGCCCTGATGACGTGCAAGCCTGGGGTGGAAGGTGCGTCCCACCTGTTGCTACTTCGCCAGCAGGGCTGGCTCCTGCCTTCGCCCCGGAGGGTCTTGGGAGAGGCGGTCAGCCTGAACTGACCGTTCCCTCCACCATCCAGAAGGCCAAAAGTCACCACCCAAGCTTTCCTCCGGGGCTGGAAGCAGACCCGGGCAGGCTTGAGGACGAAGATGGCTCCTCAGAGCCCAAGCAGAACATCCCAGGCCCTGGACTCTGCCTGAGCCACCTCCACCCCCCAGAAACCGCGGGGCAGCGTCTCTGAGGCATTCCTCCCCTGCCACCCGGGCTCCCTCCGTCCAAGGACCACCACGGTGGGTGACACCCCCCAGACATGGGGGCCCTCCTCGCGCCACAGGAGCCCCCGACCCGGAGGACCCAGCTCAGATCCCTCCCCTCAAGCTGTCTCTGGTCACCATCCTGGAATCCAGTCTGGTCTAGCTCTCATATCTAGCCTGGATCTCAGGATTCTAGAACGAGAAGAGAGAGTAGAAGGCACGCCACTCACCGCTCTCATTTCACAGACAGCACAACATGGCCTGGAGCCATCAGAACCCCGGGGGCTCAGTCCTTGGGGGTCAGTAAGGAACTAGGGACCGGAGAGGCTAACCAAAGGGACTCAGCTGAGGCCCCACATCCAGGACATCAGAGAGACAAGATTCCAATCCACTGAAGGCTTCTGACTTCAAAAAGAGACCCAGTGTGGCTGTCCAAGCCAAAGTTTAAAATCTCAAACTGTGCGGCACTTCCCTGGTTAAGAATCCGCCTTAGTAGAATAAAATATCAAGCTATGACCATTATCAGCTTCTTCAGAAGCATCACACCATGCCCAGATAATTTTATTTCATTCATATGTTGCTATCTTTCGTACTTAGGCATTTATTTGTACCGTATACAGCACAGCTAATGCCTGTTTCAGTTGAAGATATCTTAGAATGGAATATCCCTTGATGGAGGTGCTTTATCCCTCACTGCCTGTGGGGACAAGCCTGGCCACGTGCCCCAGGTCTGAGCACAGCTGTTCACACGTGGCCTCGCAGGCATGGTGCAGGGAGGAGCCGGCCATGTCTAACACCATCGGGAAACCCAGCCCTTGAACAAGGCTTGTAGATGCTCAACTTGCTGCCTTTAGCATCTTCAGATGACCAGCAATGGGAAGGGATGGGCTAAAAATGTGAAGACCCAATGTCATTCTAGTGGGTCCACTAACCACCTGCTGACAGCATGGTTTTCTGGGCAAGACAGTCATTTCAGCCCTTCCCAACTTCTAAAGTGCCATAACTCCAAGCTGGCTTTGCTCATGCCACTTGCAGGTTGGGAATTTGGTCCTGATCATAATGACCAGGGGCTTCCCAGGTGGGGCTAGTGATAAAGAATCTGCCTGACAAGGCAGGAGATGCAGGACACAGGGGATTGACTCCTGGGTTGGGAAGATCCCCTAGAGAAGGAAATGGCAACCCATTCCAGTATTCTTGTCTGGAAAATCCCACCAACAGAGGAGCCTGGCGAGCTATAGTCCCTCCAGTGGCAAAGAGTCAGGCGTGGCTGAGCACACACACACATAATAAATGGGTTCAGCACCACCCCACACCACGAGGACGTGGGATCCTGTGTCTTTTAGTGGCGATGCCATCGTTTGGGGCTCCCTTCTGTGAGCAACCTTTGGGAGCCCACATTCTATGGGGTATGGAGACCCAAGTTGCTGGGGGCTGAGAGGAACCAGACAGGAATCAGCCGCTCGGACTATCGTCACCAGGGCAGGGGCCTCTGAGTCTGAGTGCACGTGGTCCAGGTGTAACCCCGCTAGTCTGCCCGGCAGAGATGGCAGATAGAGCAGGATGAGCAGAGGTAAAAAACTAAGATCATGGCGTCCGGTCCCATCACTTCATGGCCAGTAGATGGGGAAACGATGGAAACAATGACAGACTTTATTTTCTTGGGCTCCATAATCACTGTGGATGGTGATTACAGCCATGAAATTGAAAGACATTTGCTCCTTGGAAGAAAAGCTATGACCAATATAAGCAGCATATGAAAAAGCAGAGACATTACTTTGCCAACAAAGATTTGCACAGCCAAAGCTATGGTTTTTCCAGTAGTCACGTGTGGATGTGAGAGTTAGACCATGAAGATGGCTGAGCACCAAAGAACTGACGCATTTGAACTCTTACCCACTTGGACTTATGGTCCAGTTATTTAAAGGGCTGCACTCTGTCACTGTATAGTCCCGACAGTTAGAGCTACGGTTTTTCAGGAGATATGTATGTATGTGAAAGCTGAACCGTAAAGAAGGCTGAGTGCCAAAGGACTGATGCTTTTGAACTGTGGTGTTGGAGAAGACTCTTGAGAGTCCCTTGGACTGCAAGGAAGTCAAATAAGTCATTCCTGAAGGGTATCAGCTGAATGTTCATTGGAAGGACTGATGCTGAAGCTGAAACTCCAATACTTTGGCCACCTGATGTGAAGAACTGACTCATTGGAAAAGACCCTGATGCTGGGGAAGATTGAAGGCAGGGGGAGAAGGGGGCGACAGAGGATGAGATGGTTGGATGGCATCACCGACTCAACGGACATGAGTTTGAGTAAGCTCCAGGAGCTGGTGACGGGCAGGGAGGCCTGGCGTGCTGCGGTCCATGGGGTCGCCAAGAGTCGGACACGGCTGAGCGGCTGAGCACCAACAGCAGCAGTAGCAGAGCAAGGATGAGAAAACGAGAGCACAGTGGCTTGGTCTCCACCAGAGTCAGCGGGTCAGCTGCCCCAGCGCAGCCTTGGGAAGCGCAGTAAGTTGGGATTAACGCTTCCCAACAAGCCTCTCCTCGTAGCCCAGCCCCGCATGGCCACACCGCATACCTAGAGATGACAAATGAGCAATCTCGCAGCACCAGCATAATACTATCGTCTGTATCACAGAGTCAGCAAAATCCAGCCCCCAATAACTCAGCAGACTATTCTCCACCAAGACCGGCCATCAATACGGGTTTATGTGCCCGGTACTAATCACCAAAGTCAGATAATATGCAAGGTTAATGGCTGCAGACAGTCTGGGGAAATATCCAAGATCTGATAAGGACAGACCCGCATTATTGCACTTCTGCACGTCTATACCCCACTAAGAACAAACGCAGGAAGGAAATCAATGTTTAAGGCAGTCGCAATACATCTCCTGTGGTTACGTATAAATTGGCCCTTCATTGGCCCATTCACATCTCGGTTAATAAATAGTTCAGACAAGGGCCACCCTGATAGCGGAGGAGGGTGCCCATTGTCAGCCCGTCACCCCCCGGAGATTTATGCTGCCTCAGCACAAGGACCGCCACAGCTTTCCAATTACCCTGCCCGGCTCTCAAAGGAGACAGAAGCAGTGGGCACTCAGTTCTGATGACGAGTTTAATGTCCATATATATCAAGCCCTCAAAACTGAGAGCTGCACTGTTTTCTCCCAGCAAAGCACTTTTATTGAACAGTAAGCAGACAAAGCCCCGCTTGGGGCTCCTTTGTCCCGGTATCGACCGCCGGCCTGACCACAGGGCCCTTGTGAAGACTGCACTTCCTCTGGCCGAGACTTGGCAACCCTCGATAGCATCCCCAGCAAGACCTGGAGGACCTTCTGTGGTCTTCGATGTTTAGAGATGGTGTTGCAGTTCCCCCCATCCGTGAGATGCTCCTACCAACAATAGCTCCCAATTAACAGCGAGCTGGTTAAATCAGGCACCTTTGTGTGGAGGAAGACGCACCCGTTTGCAAACACGCCGCCCTCGGTCACCCCTGAAGGACTGACCCCCGTCTTAGCAGTGTGTGCTCCTCAAATTGAGCATGCCTTCTGTGCCCCAGTATAATGACTACAATTTACCTTCCCAAACCGAACCAGAGTGTTCTGGCAACATCTTTGATTTGAAACTAAACTATGAAATGCAAATGTGGAGTTGGCAGCTTGGCCGCTGCCGTAGCGCTGGGGGGAGTTTATCTCACCCGTGACAGGGAGAAAGACTCTCCCAGGACCGTGAGTGCTGACAGTCCCTCCGATGGATGAAAAATCACCTGGTCCTGCCGCTGGGCTGAGGCTCCCGCCTCTTCTCGGGGTGCAGAGCTGCATTCCTAGGAGCCAGGCGCCGGATGGCGGCCTGCTGTCCTGGGTCCAGCCCTCCCGGAGGGGGGACCACAGGGAAGGGAGCCGTGGCCACTCCACCCCACCCAGGGTGTCTCTCCTGTGGAGTGTGGAAAAGGAGAAGAGGAGGCAGCGACTCCGCTGTCCGGGCCTGGCTGGCCTGCCGGGGAACGTGACCCGCGGGGGCTCTTCTTCTCACTCTCCCACGGCCGGCAGCCTGGTGTGGCGCCAAGCCCGGGTCTTCGGTCTCTCTCTCCTTCCCATTGCCTGACAGTGTCCGGGGAGGCGGAGCAGGTCACAGAGCCTCATGTGAACCACATTCTAGCAAATCCCCAAGGGACGGGAAAGAAGGTAGAGACTAATGCTGCCCCGTGGTGAGGGATGGGTGAGGAAAGTCGGGGGCTCCCCACGGAGCCAGGGCCCCTCTTGAGAAGCGGCGCTAGGATGAAGGATCGGACCTCATCCGAGAACCACCAAGACGAGCGCCACACTGCAGTCGAGGTACTGTGAGCCGTTGTATTTTACTTTGGAGTGTGGTTTCAGGGGTACAGCAAAGTGATCCAGTATGCATAACACGCACATCTATTCTTTTTCAAACTCTTCTCCCATTTGGTTTGTTACACAGAGGTTTGAGCAGGATCCCCTATGCCCTACAGTAGGTCCTTGTCGGCCATCCGCTCCAAATAGAGCTGCGTGTACATGCCCGTCCCAAGGCTAGGAGATTGGGACCTGCGTACTTCTGCGGATTAGAACACAACGAACATCTTTAAGATGACATTCTGGCAGAGGGCTCCCAAGTCCCTGTTATAACAGACGCTCGGAGGCTGCAGCTTTACTTTCTCACTGTGCTTGTGGGGAAGATGATCCAGCAGATGGTGGGCATTGCGGGGGGCGAGGGGGGAGGTGCGTGCCGGGGAGGCAGGTAAGAGAGCAACCCATCTGCCTGCTGAAGTGCCCTTGGTTCACAGAGACCACTCTCTGTGACCCCGTGGACTATACAGTCCATGGATTCTCCAGGCCAGAACACCGGAGTGGGCAGCCTTTCCCTTCTCCAGGGGATCTTCCCAACCCAGGAATCCAACTGGGGCCTCTTGCATTGCAGGCGGATTCTTTACCAACTGCGCCACCAGGGAGCCCACGCAGAGCCCCCGGAGCCCACTTATCCAACAAGCCTCCTGGAGAGCCAGAGGAGGGAAGCAGACGGAAGCTCTCCTTTGTAAGAGACCTTCGTGGGTCCCTGCACAGGAATTGCTGGTGAAACTTCCACTCGGGGGTGAGGGGACACCCCCGTCACCCCTGCGAGGAGAGGGCACAGCCGTGATCCGCTCGGGGACCACGTACACCGGCATGGAGTATTTGGCCCACTCTGCTCGGGGTGAGACGTCCCCCCTCGCCCCCTTGCACACGAACGCAGAGGTCTGGCGCACGCGTCCCAGTCACTGCCTCCGTTCAACGTTGCCACCTCCAGAAGAATGGAAGGTGCGATTTTCCAGTGAGGACGAAGGGTAATTCCAGCCTCGTGAAGGAAGGCCCCACGGCTGCCCGCCAGAGGTCCTGGGCAGCGGGAAGCTGAGATTGACACTAAATATGCCTTCCTGCACAGAGGCTGTGCTGGCTCCCATGGGGGAGGGCTGGTCCCGAGTGAGCGTGCACAGGCCCTCCCCGGTGCCCTGCATCCCGAGACGGTGGCATTTCTGGCCCCTCCTGACTCACTCGCATCGGACCAGTCAGGAAACCAGGCCAGCGGTTCCGGAGCTTCCACCCCACCTGGAGAGCTTGTTACCGCAGAGCCTGAGGTCTGCCCGCACGCTCTTCAGGTTCAGCGGGTCTGAGTGGAGTGAATCCGCATTGCTAAGGTCCCCGGTCCTGCTAGCCCTGCGGGCCTGCAGACCCCACTTGAGGACCAGCGCCTTCAAGAAGCCAGCCGTGTCGCACAGCAGGATGAAGGGATGGGCGTGAAAGAGCAGAAACACGTAAGGAAGCTGGACAGGCAGCCAAAGAGACGGAGGCGCCCTGCCCTCCAGCACCTGGAGACCCGCAGGTGTGGGCACAGAGGGAAGCTTCCTCAGGCGCAGCCCAGACCGGCAGGCGCGGCCTGGGGCCACAGGCCCTGGTCCTCTGAGGGAGTCGTTTGCTTAGATTCCAGCCGTTGACTCGCACCTGGGCTCTCAGGGGCGGACACCAGCCACTGGAGACGGGCAAGCGTCATCTGCAAACAAGATGAAGAAGTGAAGCAAGGGGCTGGGAGGGGAGGGGAGGCATGTGCCCGCCGTCCTGGAAGGCCCCCGGCCCCGAGAGTCCCGCGGGGACAAGTCCCACGCCTCCCCTGGCAGGCAGACGCGTCCCAGGTCACCCTCTAGGATTCGTCAGCTCCCCGCTCACCACACTCCGTCTGCCCCTCCAGTTCCAGGTGCCTCCCTGAAACCAGCCCTGCTTTTAAACACTTGCCTTCTGAGTCCTGGAATAATAGGATCAGAAGCCATCATGATCACCCCCGCTTTGGAGAGACGCTGCCGGTATTAACTCCAATACGTCTTTAATTGGTGTCGTTAAGGAAGAGGGATTTTTTTTTCCAAGCGCTTCAAGCAATAAGAAAGCTTTCAAGAAACATCCCAGATGTTCATTCCTCAATTCCTTTCAGGTCTAATTTGTGTTAATTCAATTAAGGGCATGCAATTTGTCTGTCACAGAAATTAAATATAAAGAAAAATGTATATTAATGCAAAGTTAGAAGAGTTAGGTGCATAGAATCCAAGAAGTTCCCCAAAGTTGTCTTTTTTCCTACAGCAGGAAACAAGAAAGAAGCGGGGTGGGGGGAGGGGGGATATTACATGTATATGACCTTTCTTTTAAATTCATTGTTCTACAAAAACCTATACACAGGCTATGCTCCAGGACTTGAATAGGCCATCATGCGGTGAGAATCTCCTATTTAATTGTTGTGGTGGCAACTAGTGGTAAAAGACCCCCTGAACCACTTAGCACATTTAGTCGCTCAGTCGTGTCCGACTCTCTGTGCATGGATGGTAGCCCGCCAGGCTCCCCTGTCCCTGGGATTCTCCAGGCAGGAACCCTGGAGTGGGTTGCCAGGCCCTTCCCCAGGGGACCAACCCCACCCAGGGATCAAGCCCGGGCCTCCTGCACTGGCAGGCGGATTCCTGACCACGGAGCCACGTGGGAGGCCCTCCCCATTTACCACACTTGGCTTTCCCCGTGCACAGAGAGCTCTGTGCCCGCCACCGCATCCTAGGCTCCAGTTGGTACGAAAATGCCAAGGACAACCTGTCCGTGAGGGCGCATGTGAAGTTCAAAGGCCGAGGCAGTGGAGGGCTGGGTTGTGGTCACTAAACGAAGTCCCCTGTGGGACCCAAACAAGGACCCGCCCACAAGATGCACTCAGCTCCCTCTGCTCTGCTCAGAAAGCCTTCAGAGCAGGGCCGGCCGTGGGACAGCTCCCTGCGATGCTGCCTTTGCTGGTAAAGTCACCTCTGTAAATGCCAGGTGCTCCTGTGCCCCTGGCTGAGCCAGACACACCTCCAGCCAGGGTGCCCAGCCCTGAGAGTGCGGCCGGCCCGCTGAGGGGCCCTGCGGGCTTGAACGGCTGTGTGGGCCATGTCACTGAATTCCTGCGGAGCCCCTGACGGCCACACTGGGCCAGCCCCCTGCTGGGGAGGCTGAGCCCCAAGGAACAGAGGTGGCGGGGCCAGGGCTCGCCACAAGGAGCCAGGCACGGCTGGTCCCCACCCAGCCCCAGCCCCAGCCCCAGCCCTGGAGCCGCGGGTGGGGGCTGACCTAGAAACGGAGGCTCCTAAGCAGAGCTGGGCCCTGACAGCTTGTGGCCGGAGGCGCAGAGGCCAGGCCCTGGTGGGCCCGGGAGGAAGCCAGGCCCCAAGGCCCATGACCCCGCCGCCCAGGGGCAGACAGGCACCTTCCGGACGCTGACCGCCCCGGGAAAGCCGCCCGAGCAGCTTCCCTGAAGGCCCTGAAGGTGGGCACAGGCTGAGTCAGGCCCCGGACGACTGCTCTGGTTTTTGTTGTGTTTTTTTAGGCAGCGCTGCTTGTGGGATCTCAGTCCCCCCACCAGGGACCAAACCCGGGCCCTGAACCCGGCTGATCCAGTCAAATCAGTGGGCATATTAGTGGCTGTGCCCTCCGCTGCTGCTGAACCCCGCTGTCCTTTAAACCCAAGTCAGCCAAATGCCCGGGAGGGCCTGGCCCAACAGAGAGGTGGCCTCGGGGGAGGTTCTGGGGGTGGGCGCCCCTTTCCCTGAGTTCTGCTGGCCGCCCACCTGCCTATAACTCTCCCGAGTCTCTTCCCCTAAGGCTCCACCTCACGGCGGACTCAACACCTGCTCCACGTCCTCAGCCCCCAGCTGAGCGCCAACCGCCCTGAGCCTTCACCCCCCAGCCTGAGCCAGACCTCGCATCCATCTGTCCTCAGACCCTGTCCCTCCCCAGGGCAGTAGGGCCCCCAAGAGCTGCCAAGGCAGCTTTAAAACAAGGCTCTTAAGAAGGCACCTCTTCTCCGCTTATCTCTAGGGCAGACGGCATAGAAGGAGTGAAAATTAAATTCAGAAAACCATTTTGCAATGATCATGCATTTACTAATTTCAACACAAAGAAGCCAGGAAATGCAGAAGCGCAGCCTTTCATCCTCATTATCTCACCCACATCCCAGGTAGCACCTATTAAGCCATCATTTTCAACAGTTTAACTTGCAACGAGAAACTCCCGAGCTGAGAACCAGCGCCTGCCTCACCTCCTAACTCCATTGTTCGCCGGGCTCCAGTCTCCGCACTGTGTGTTTACGTTTAGAGTCGGAAAATACCCCATTTTGTGAGGATGTCTGCTCAGTGTGGGGAGGACCTGTTATCGAAGTGAATACCCAGGCTGCCAAAAACCTAAACTCAGGAACCAGACTATTAGGAGATGAGCATTCTTTACACAAAAAGGAATTATTAATACTATGCTTCCTTCTGTAAATGACACATTCTTAGAGTTAATTTAAATCACAATGTGATTTACAAAAGGAAGGAAGGGGTGACACAACCTGCTCTCAGGTAAGTCTCCCCAAGCCAGGAGCAGGTCCTCAAAAACTCGGCATGAGATTTGGAAACACGACAACAGGAAGGCGGTCCCATCGGGGTCCCCTCGGCCCGTGCACCCCTCGGCCGACACTCACCCTCCAACCAGGAGCTTCTGCCCTCACCCTGACGGGACCTTTGTATCCTGGGGCCCTGCGGACACACGAATCCCTCTCCACACTGGATCCAAAAAACAGGGAAGAAATGCTGAGTGCTGGGCTGGCACCCGGGAAAGGACAGCCTGGTGCCCGGAAGCCATCAGGGTCAGACCTCAGCCTCAGACACAGAGAGCTGGCCCGCAGCCGCTGCAGGAGGGGAAGCCAAGGCTGTGGGGAGGGCCCGCCAACGTGTCCCCACAGCGGGTGCTGGGCGCTCCAGGTTCCAGCTCTGCGCATCAGGGTGGGCAGCTCCACGCTCCCCTCCCGTCTCCTATCCGGACAGAATGGGGCGTCTCCCCAAGTTAACTCTCCTGGAGCTGGGCAGCAATGAGCAAGGCCCTGGCCTCAGGAGCCACCCGACCCTGGATGCTAAATGGGCAGCCGGGGACGCCAGGAGCTAGGGGGTCCTCGGTGGCCCTCAGTCCCCACGCAGGCTTCTGCACCCCCCAGAGCCTCCCCGCCTCCAAAAGGGGACAGAAGTCATCCCACCTCCTCTAAACGCTCCCACATCACCACCTTCTCAGCCAAATCCGACTCCTGGTGATCCCACGGAATGTAACCACCCCTCCCCCAGGCTCCCCCGTCCATGGAATTCTCCAGGCAAGAATACTGGAGAGAACTCAAGAGTCAGAATCAGGATTTTTAAAATATATAAGTGGGAAATATATAAATAGATGGGGAAACAATGAAAATAGTGACAGACTTTATTTTCTTGGGCTCCAAAATCACTGCAGATGGTGACGGCAGCCATGAAATTAAAAGACGCTTGCTCCTTGGAGGAAAAGCTATGACCAACCTAGAGAGCATATTAAAAATCAGAGATATCACTTTGCCAACAAAGATCCGTTTAGTCAAAGCTATGATCTTTCCATTAGTCATGTATGAATGTGTGAGTTGGACCATAAAGGCTGAGCACCGAAGAATTGATGCTTTTGAACTGTGGTGTTGGAGAAGACTCTTGAGAGTTTCTTGGACTGCAAGGAGATCAAACCAGTCAATCCTAAAGGAAAACGACCCTGAATACTCTCTGGAAGGACTGATGCTGAAGCTGAAGCTCCAATACTTTGGCCACCTGATGGAAAAACTGACTCACTGTAAAAGACCCTGATGCTGGGAAAGATTGAGGGCAGGAGGAGAAGGGGATGACAGAGGATGAGACGGTTGGATGGCATCACCGGCCCAATGGACATGAGTTTAAGCAAGCTCCGGAAGTTGGTGATGGACAGAGAGGCCTGGTGTGGTGCAGTCCATGGGTTGCAAAGAGTCAGACACGACTGAGTGACTGAACTGAAAAAAACCTATCTGTCTGCAGCAGGTCTTAGCTACAGCACACAGGATCTTTAGCTACAGCATGTGAGATCCGGTTCCCTGACCAGGGATGGAACACACCTCCTGCATTGGGAGCTCAGAGTCCTAGCCACCAGACTGCCGGCGACATCCCTGAGTCAGATCTTAGGCCTTGCAATTTCCTAAAGCTGATCCATTACTAGTTAGTTGCTAGTATTTATTGTTCCATCAAGGTGCCCCCCTGGGCACTTTTCTTGCAGAATCATGTTTAATTCTCCTACCACACTGTCAGATGGGTGATGTTATCCCCTCCTAACAGAGGCTGTGACGAGTTGTGACACTTGTCCAGTGTCTCTTGAGTAATGGCGAGGACTCCTGGCCTCCCTGGCTCCCAACAGATAACCCCTTCCCCCTCCCAGCACGCACTGTCGCACTGCTGAGGGGCCATCCAAGCTGAATTAGAGTTCACCATCATAACAAGGTGCTCCAAGCCAAGTATTACAAGAAACAAGTAAGACATTCAAGATCTCTGAGAATCTAAGTATCTTACGTGTTCTACAGTAACTATTTGACTGACTCCAGCAAACCATAAAGTGTGTAGTGTGAGAGTTTAGAGAGTTGTTTCAAGTTTTCAGAAACAAGTCTAGGTTTGTAATCTGCATGTTGCTGTTGTTCAGTCACTCGCTCGCATCCGACTCTTTGCGACCCCATGGACTGCAGCATGCCAGACTTCCCTGTCCTTCACCAACTCCAGGAGCCTGCTCAAACTCAAGTCCATTAAGACGGTGATGCCATCCAACCATCTTGTCCTCTGTCTCCCCCTTCTCCTCCCGCCTTCAGTCTTTCCCGGCTTCAGGGTCTTTTCCAATGGGTCAGCTGTCCGCATCAGTGTGCATCTCCCTCCACCCAAAAAACAGCAAAGACATAAAACCAGCTGTGTGTGTGAGCATTCAAGTCACGTGGATGTGGGCACAGGAAGCCAAGGTCTGGAGCAGGCAGAGGAAGTGGCCCCCCGGACTAAGGACCCGAGACGCTCCTTCGTCCTCATCAGCTCAGGCTGATGTGGATCAGCCCGGGACATCAGTGCGGGTCACATGGAAGCATCACCTCCCACTCCCCACTCCCCACCTCTGCCAGCTTCCAACTCAGTGCCTGAAACCCGAGCCAAGGTCTGAGGGCGACCCGAGAGCATGCCAGCCACAGTCACCTCCGCTGTCCCCAGGTGTGACGGGCACTCAGAAGAGCCGGCCTGGCGCAGTGGGTGACCCTGCATCTTAGCAGCTGGCCATCCATTAAGCTGGTGCTTCCGGGGCTTTTGCTGCCGGCGACGTCCCCAGGGTGTTTGCTCAGCGGTGAAGGGCGTCCAGACCTGTTACACTGACCCCAGCCGGCCCTGTTCTCGGAGCCCACACCCAGGCCCACCGACTGCTCCTGGGTGTGATACATGGAGGCCCCGGCCTGGGGCCACAGGTCCTCCCAAGAGTGGCCTAGGGAGCCCTAGCCACTGTCATAGTTCTGCTGGCTTGTCTCTGCGTCAGCCCTACTCTGATCTCTCACAGTTGACTCCTCAAATTAGTGCTGCGAAAGGTCAGGGCAGGGAGTGGGGAGCCAGAAAAACACCACGAACTGCAACCCCAGGATGGGAGGAGAGATGGCGGGAGTGTGGAGGTGGATAGAGCGAAACGTGTTGCCAGCAGGTGCATTGCCGTGGCTTCTCATCAACCTGCCCGCCACACATTTAATTTAGGAGGGATTTTACTGACATCTGGTGGCAGTCGGAAAGATCTCACTTTTAGAGAAATTGAGTACAGAGATTTAACCCACCTGCATTAGGGCCCATGAGTCCAGAATGAAGGGGCCATGTGTGGAGCCTGCAATTCCCACCCAGACACTGGATCCCAGCGGCAGCCAGACCCTCGCTCCCAGAGGTGCCTTCCTCCCCAGGTGCCGGGCCCCAGGGTCCAGACGGTAAATAAATCAGGGGCCAGGAACACAAGTTTGAACACTCGTGACAAGAAAACAGTCTAATCCTGGGATCATCTCCAGTTTAACAGAAAAACCCTCTGCAAGCCCACAGCCTGGGTCGGACATCGAGAGCCGTCTTCTGACCCACTGGGCTTTCTCACTCCTCCTCCGGCCCTTCCGCCAGCTCTGGAGTGGCTGGAGTCCACTCGGATGTGTCCACCACCAACCCCACCAAGTCACAGGGACAGACAGTGCAAGTGTGAGTGACAGAGCCACATGGCCAGGGCTCCAGGCACCGTGGGGCAGGTGCCGAACCCTGTTCTCCTCCTGTTCCTGCAGAGAGATGTGACGATGTCAGCATCTGTGTTGTTACAAGTCACTTATCAACGATCGGCCTGAGGAGGATGAACCCGCCTCGGCAGCTCTACAGGCATCAGCTAGAATCTTCCCTAAAAGTAGGAGGAGTTGGATAAAAGGTAGCATTTTCTGTGCAAAGTGAGAGATTTCCTTTTTAACTGACAAACAAGTGAAGTGAACGTTGCTCAGTCCTGTCTGACTCTTGGCTACCCCGTGGACTATATAGTCCATGGAATCCTCCAGACCAGAATACTGGAGTGGGTAGCCTTTCCCTTCTCCAGGAGACCTTCCCAACCCAGGTCTCCCAGATAGCAGGCAGATTCTTTACCATCTGAGCCCCCAGGGAAGCCTTAACTGACAGTCAGGGCAGAGCAAACAGCAGACAGTGCACAGAGCTATTCACACTCATTCACGCATGTTTGGACCCGATACTAAAGAAGACACACGGATGTTTCCAGTCGTATTTGGCAGGTGTCCCTGTGGGTGATGACCCTCCTCTTTTTACATTCACATTTTTCCCAAATTGTCTGCAGTGATCATATATGACTTTTACCGGAACAAAAGCAGAAAACAAAGCCTGTATGGATAGAAGGTTTTAACGTGCTCCCTTATTGTGGGGCAGCCCCCCCCCCCCAAAACCAGGGCCCCCTGGTCAGGCAGTTCCGGGGCCACGTGCTCACCTGCCACGCGGCCGGCTCTGGGAGGGGAGCCTCTGGCCAATAGGTGGCGCCAGCGCTCAACCGCAGACCGGCCAGGAGCCCAGCGGCCCACCCAGGGACCGGACATTCAGCCACGGCCCGCCATGGGCTCGAGAGTCAGAGCCCAGACCCGAACCCCGCCTCACTCTTCCCACCACACTCCCCGCTCCTCTCAGGGACGCGCCCCCCGAGCCTCCGCGGGGCCTTTGCCCATGGCCACCACCCCAGCTGAGCTCCGGAGGTGCCCCAGAATCATTCTTCACTTCTGTATAGAAGTGTGTATGCACACCACGCACACACACATGCCTACACACTCATCTGTGTACACACCTCACGCACACACACATGCCTACACACTCATCTGTGTACACACCTCACACACAGCACACACGCCTACACACTCACACCCCACACCTTCATGCATGTGCACACGTATGCTCGGCAGCACAACCCTGCAAAAAAGAAAGCCCTGCCCGTGTGTGTGTGCGTCACCACCTGCATCCTCATCTGTATCTGGGTCTCTGTTCACTCCTCCACTGGGAAGCTGGAAGGATGTGAAAGGCGTCATTAGCTCCAGGGAGATGAGTGAGAGGCTGAAAAGGGCGTGGGGAGCCATTTCTCCTGTATCACATGCAACTCTTCTGAGTTTTTAAAACTTGATTTTAAAAGAAAAGAAAGCTAAACAAAAGTTATCCCATTTAAAATTACATATTCATAACAAAGCCTATGTATTCATAAAATACACACACACATATATATCATTATTGGGCCTTAAATAATAGGAAAAATCCAGAGATGGCAGAGACAAGATAATGACTAAATCTCCAGGTTTTCCAAGTCCACTGAACAGGTTCCTATTTTGTCCACATGAGAGCATCTGAACTCTCCTCCCGGGTGGTCACATAGAGCAAGACGGTCAACTCCACTGAGAATTATTTTCAAGTCCCCTCCATCCTGAAAGATTTTATTTAAAATATAATCTTTAATAATGCTTTTACTGGTAAAGCCTCTACAAAATTTCAAGTTGTAATAAGCCAAGATCTGTGAGAATAAAAAAATAGGCATTATAACTTCTGAAATGCCTGTGACTCTGATCTCAAACATGATACAAGCAAGAACACTGTATTAAACTTGTTTCTGAATGTGGACAAATCTCAGGCCCATCTCCAGCTTTCCTCCTAAGGAGCCCCGTGCAGCCTGGAGCCAGAGGGAAACTTGTGTGGTCCTCACATGGACAACACTTCTCCAGGGTCCACTGGTGCCCCTCAAAACCAGGCAACGTTGAAATGGGGTGAGTACCCTGGTGAGCCTGTTCCATCTCTGGAAACTCTTATGGGGTAATTTAAAACTTCAAACAAATATATTCATAAGCACATAAATAAATAAATGTATATTATAAATAGTTTAAGGAATAACACTTTAACAGAGAAAATGAATAAAGCAATGATTCAGGCACATGGAGATGTAGGCGAAGAAGATACAGAGAAATCAAAGATAGGCAGACAGAAGTGAAACTCCCAGAGGGAATATTCCAGAAATCTTGAGTGGGAGGAAAATAATTCTCTCCCGTATGACACCCAGAAAGGATGGCGACCTGCAGGAGAAAATAAATGACAGCAGGCTACAGAAAAATCTTACTTGCAAAAACTTCCGTGAAGTTCTTATACTTGGAGGATATGTACAAAATGCAGCCAGTGTGGAAGCGGAAAAACATACATACATATTTGTCTACAGATATAGGTATATAAGTGTATACATGGAGAGAGATATAGGTTATACTTATAGGTACCTACTTACCTATACCTCTCTCCATATGTATATATATATATATACCTCCCTATATATCTTCAAACAGAAGCTTGTGCACCAGGACCCAGGAGAAAGGAGCAGTGAGCCCACAAGAGACTGACCCAGACTTGCCCGTGAGTGTCCGGGCGTCTCCGGCGGAGGCGCGGGTCAGCGGTGGCCTGCTGCAGGGCTGGGGGCACTGAGTGGGGCAGTGTGTGCATGAGGCCTTCTGAGGGAGGTCGCCATTATCTTCATTACCTCCACCATAGTTTGGCCCCAGGTAAATATCAGGGAGGGAACACAGACCCAACCTTCAACAGCAAATTGGATTAAAGATTTACTGAGCACGGCCTCACCCATCAGAACAAGACCCAGTTTCCCCCTCAGTCAGTCTCTCTCATCAGGAGGCTTCCATAAGCCTCTTATCCTTCTCCATCAGAGGGCAGACAGAATGAAAACCACAATCACAGTAAACTAATCAAACTGATCACATGGACCACAGCCTTGTCTAAATCAATGAAACTATGCACCATGCTGTGTAGGGACACTCAAGATGCGCAGGTCATGGTGGAGAGTTCTGACAGAATGTGGTCCACTGGAGAAGGAAATGGCAAACCACTTCAGTATTCTTGCCTTGAGAACCCCATGAACAGTATGAAGAGGCAAAAAGATACGACACTGAAAGATGAACTCCCCAGGTTGGTAGGTGCCCAATATGCTACTGAAGATCAGTGGAGAAATAACTCCAGAAAGAATGAAGAGATGCAGCCAAAGCAAAAGCAACACCCAGCTGTGGATGTGACTGGTGATAGAAGCAAAGTCCGATGCTCTAAAGAGCAATATTGCATAGGAACCTGGAATGTTAGGTCCATGAATCAAGGCAAATCGGAAGTGGTCAAACAGGAGATGGCAAGAGTGAACATCAACATTTTAGGAATGAGAGAACTAAAATGGACTGGGTCGGGTGAATTTAACTCAGATGACCATTAAATCTACTACTGTGGGCAAGAATCCCTTAGAAGAAATAGTCACCATCATAGTCAACAGAGGAGTCTGAAATGAAATACTTGGATGCAATCTCAAAAATGACAGAATGATCTCTGTTTGTTTCCAAGGCAAACCATTTAATATCACAGTAATTTAAGTGTATGCCCTGACCAGTAATGCTGAAGAAGTTGAAATTGAATGGTTCTATGAAGACCTACAAGACCTTCTAGAACTAACACCCAAAAAAGATATTCATTTCATTATAGGGAATTGGAATGCAAAAGTAGCAAGTCAAGAAATAGCTGGAGTAACCAGCAAATTTGGCCTTGGAATACAGAATGAGCAGGGGAAAAGCTAACAGAGTTTTGCCAAGAGAACGCACTGGTCATAGCAAACACCCTCTTCCAACAACACAACAGAAAACTCAACACATGGACATCACCAGATGGTCAACACCAAAATCAGATTGATTGTATTCTTTGCAGACAAAGATGGAGAAGCTCTATACAGTCAGCAAGAACAAGAGCTGGAGCTGGCTGCGGCTCAGATCATGAACTCCTTATTGCCAAATTCAGATTAAATTGAAGAAAGTAAGGAAAACCACTAGACCATTCAGGTATGACCTAAATCAAATTCCTTACGATTATACAGTGGAAGTGACAAATAGATTCAAGGGATTAGATCTGATAGACAGAGTGCCTGAAGAACTATGGATGGAGGTTTGTGACTTGGTACAGGAGGCAGGGATCAAAACCATCCCCAAGAAAAAGAAATGCGAAAAAGCAAAATGGCCTTACAAATAGCTGTGAAAAGAAGAGAAGCGTAAGGCAAAGGAGAAAAAGAAAGATATTCTCATTTGAATGCAGAGTTCCAAAGAATAGCAAGGAGAGATAAGAAAGCCTTCCTTAGTGATCAATGCAAAGAAACAGAGGAAAAAAATAGAATGGGGAAAACTACAGATCTCTTCCAGAAAATTAGAGATACCAAGGAAATATTTCATGCAAAGATGGGCTCATAAAGGACAGAAATGGTATGGACCGAATAGAAGCAGGAGATATTAAGAAGAGGTGGCAAGAATACACAGACGAACTATGCAAAAAAGATCTTCATGACCCAGATAATCATAATGATGTGATCAACCTACAGCCAGACATCCTGCAGTGTGAAGTCAAGATGCACATAGGAAGCATCACTACAAACAAATTTAGTGGATGTGATGGAATTCCAGTTGAGCTATTTCAAATCCTAAAAGATGATGCTGTAAAAGTGCTGCACTCAATATGGCAGCAAATTTGGAAAACTCGGCAGTGGCCACAGGACTGGAAATGGTCAGTTTCCATTCTAATCCTAAAGAAAGGCAATGCCAAAGAATGCTCAAACTACCATACAATTGCACTCATCTCACACACTAGCAAAGTAATGCTCAAAATTCTCCAAGCCAGGCTTCAATGGTATTTGAACCATGAACTTCCAGATGTTCAAGCTGCATTTAGAAAAGGCAGAGGAACCAGAGATCAAATTGCCAACATCCACTGGATCATCGAAAAAGCAAGAGAGTTTCAGAAAAACATCTGCTTTATTGACTATGCCAAAGCCTTTGACTGTGTGGATCACGACAAACTGTGGAAAATTCTGAAAGACACAGGAATACCAAACCACCTGACCTGCCTCTTGAGAAATGCATATGCAGGTCAGAAAGCAACAGTTAGAACTAGACATGGAACAACAGAGTGGTTCCAAATAGGGAAAGGAGTATGTTAAGGCTGTATACTGTCACTGTGCTTATTTAACCTATATGCAGAGTACATCATGAGAAACTCTGGGATGGATGAAGCACAAGCTGGAATTAAGATTGCTGGGAGAAAAGAAATATCAATAACCTCAGATATGCAGATGACACCACCCTTATGGCAGAAAGCAAAGAAGAACTAAAGAGCCTCTTGATGAAAGTGAAAGAGGAGAGTGAAAAAGTTGGCTTAAAACTCAACATTCAGAAAATGAAGATCATGGCATCTGGTACCATCACTTCATGGGAAATAGATGTGGAAACAGTGGCAGACTTTATTTTGGGGGGCTCCAAAATCACTGCAGACACTGACTGCAGCCATGAAATTAAAAGACACTTGCTCCTTGGAAGAAAAGTGATGACCAACCTAGACATCATATTAAAAAGTAGAGATATTACTTTGCCAGCAAAGCTCCATCTAGTCAAAGCTATGGTTTTCCCAGTAATCATATATGGATGTGAGAGTTGGACCATACAGAAAGCTGAGCACCAAAAAATTGATGCTTTTGAACTGTGGTGTTGGAGAAGACTCTTGAGTGTCCCTTGGACTGCAAGGAGATCCAACCAGTCCATCCTTAAGATCAGTCCTGGGTGTTCATTGGAAGGACTGATGCTGAAGCTGAAACTCCAATACTTTGGCCACCTGATGCGAAGAACTAACTCATCCAAAAAGATCATGATGCTGGGAAAGATTGAAGGCAGGAGAAGAAGGAGACGACAGAGGATGAGATGGTTGGATGGCATCATCAACTCAATGGATATGAGTTTGAGTAAACTCCAGGAGTTGGTGATGGACAGGGAGGCCTGGCGTGCTGCAGTCCATAGGGTCGCAGAGTCAGACACGACTGAGCGACTGAACTGAACTGATACATCTTCATATTTCATATACATATAAATATATAGGGGTGTGTGTGTGTGTGTGTGTGGAGAGAGAGAGAGAGAGAAAGCTATCTATGTATATATCTATGTCTATATACCTATATGGGCTTCCCATATAGGGAAGCCATTCCTATATGGGCTTCCCTTTCCCTATATGGGCGCTAGTGGTAAAGAACCCACCTGCCAACGCAGGAGACATAAGAGACACGGGTTCGATCCCTGGGTTGGGAAGATCCCCTGGAGGAGGGGATGGCAACCCACTCCAGTATTCTTGCCTGGAGAATCCCATGGACAGAGACTGGTGGGCTATAGTCTCCAGGGTCACAGAGAGTCAGACAGGGCTGAAGCAACTTGGCAGGCATGCATGCATATATCTACCCACATCTAACTAAAAATAGCCACCTCTGCCGACTCTAAATATGTATCAACTTCATCTTGGTTTTTCGGTCAACATAAGATGGGAAGCACCACTTATCAGGCGTCCACTGACCCACCCAGGAGCAATGCAGAAGGAGACAGAATCAGCAGTCTACAACAGTGAACTTAGTTTGCACCTTCTAGAAACAAAGACGAGAGCTGGCTTGTCGTGATTCTGGCTACATCCTCCACAGTGAATAGGCAGACCGCATCCTGGAGTCAGGACCGCATGTTCTGGTAGCCTGACCGCTCAGAGCCCCGAGGCTGTAGAGGACTCGTGGGGATGCTCGCCCCCTTTCAGCATCCTGAAGGACTCATCTGATGCAGCCCCAGGGGCTCCCGGAAGCACCCAGCCCTGGTGAATGATGCACCAGGGTGCTCTCGGTAAAGCCGTTTATTCAAACAAGTGCTTGGTTTTTCCCAGAATGCTGAGGCTGCTCTTGATTTGAAGCTACACTGACATCCCCTCCACCCGGGGTCTGAGTCGACAGGACGATGCTCACAGCAGCTCCACTGAAAATTTTAAAATCAGGATTTTCTAGACTCTAAGGTCTGAAAAAATGCCATGTGGTGCTTAATGGCTCCCTCATCTAAATAAGATCACCCCGGAACACCTGTGCCCCTCAGATGGAGGAGTCGGGAGGAACACGTGGTCACAGGGTACCAGCCTGTGATGTACACACTTCCCCAGGGTGTGCTCTGAGATCTCTCAACTCACCAGCTTCGTGAGCTTGAGGCTGAGATTTCTGTACCTACTTTACGCAAGAGGACACTGAGACCAGGAATGTGAAACATAACAGCTATCAGAGGCAGTTTTACAGTCCAAAGCTGGGGGCTTCTGGATGGCAACGTGGTTTTTCCCAAAAAAGTAGTTAAAAAACACATAAAATCTGCCATCTTCACCATTTCTAAGTGTACAGTGCAGAATGTTAACTATGTTTACATTGTTGTGCAAGAAATCTCTAGAACATTCCCATTCTGCAAAACTGAAATTTCACACTCAATGCTCCCTGCTTGGGCTTCCCAGGTGGCTTAGGGTTAAAGAATCTGCCTGCCAAGCAGGTGACAAGGGTTCCATCTGTGGGTCAAGAAGATCCCCTGGAGAAGAAAATGGCAACCCACTCTAGTGTTCTTGCCTGGGAAATCCTGTAGACAGAGGAGCCTGATGGGCTACAGTTCATGGGCTCACAAAGAGTTGGGCATGACTGAGCAACTAAACAATGACAATTCCCTGTTTACCCCTCCCCCAGCCGCTGGCACCCACCCCATTCTACCTTCTGTCTCTGAGTCTGTCTACTCCAAGTACTTGATATAAGTGAAGTCAGACAGCGTTTCCTTCTGTGCCGGCTTATTTCACTCAGCATCGTGTCCCCAAGGTTCATCCGCATGCAGCAGGTGTCAGAGTCTCCTTCATTTTGATGGCTGGATAATATCCCACTGTGAGTTTGTAAACACAACGGAAGGAACTGTTTTTCCATTCATCTTCGGTGGACACTGGGGAACGCAGACACCTCTGGAATTTCAGTCCTTGTGGTTACGCATCCAGAAGTGGGATGACTGTATCAGACAGTAATCCTATTTTCAATTTTTTGAGGACCCCCCCCCCCGTACTGTTTTCCATAGTAAAGGCTACAGAAATGGCTGCACCATTTACATTCCCAGCAACAGCGCCCAAGGGTTCCCTTTCTGCACGTCCTTCCGACATTTGATATTCTGGTTATTTACCAGAGGCCTTCCTAATGCCTGTGAGGGTTATTGATATCTCCTGAGCAGGTCCACTTGGAGATATAAAGAGTCTCGGTTTAAGGTATGAAAACCTGTAGCCCATGTTCTTAGATGATACCAGGAAGTTGTTAGTAACTTTCTCGAGTGCAATCATGTTCCTGTGGTCACGGGGAATCCCAGCCTTAGGTGATACAGCCTGTTGCTCTCAGAGGTGAGGTGTCAGACATCCAAAGTTACTATTGTTCAGAAAGTCAGGTACAGAGAGACAGAGATGATAACGAGGACAGATGATAGGTACAGACAGATGAGAGACAGTAGATCAGATAGCTGATAAAGATAGGCAGATGACAGGTGATAGATACAGATAGGGTGTAGATGATAGATGAAAGACAAATGATAAGCGATTGATAGACAGATGACAGATATGGACAGATACAGACAGATGACAGAGATGCTCAGGAAGACACGTACGCGTACACATGACAGGGAGAGAGAAACGCACAGAGAGAAAACGGCTGTGCCCAAAGCCACAGCTGGGTCTAGGAGAAGCATGTCTCGGTGCTGGCTGTCCGTTGTTGGAAGTTTCCAAACGGCCCAGGAGAGAGAAAGCTGCGCGCAGCAGCGCAACGGTCCTGTCCGCCGGGCGCCCTGTGCCCGCCCGCCCTGGCTGCCCTCTGAGAGGTGGCGGGCCCAGGGCCACAGCCGCTGCCCCCGACCTCGAGATCTGACCGCCGGGCTCTCGGGACACCTCGGTTCCCAGAAGCGCCTTCCACCTCCCGACGCCTGTTCCGCTGACGACGATGTGACCCGTCCACCACCAAGGCTGGCGGTGACCCGGCGCAGAGGGCGGCCCAGCCTTTCACAGGGAGCCTTGCCGTCTTCAGACGCCCACCCGCAGCTCACCCGCGGTCAAAGGGGTCTGCACGTCCGCGTCTCAAAAAGCAAGAAAGCCTCTCTAGACTCCCGGTGTGCCCTCAGGCGCGCTCCCTGTGTCCCTCAGGCGCGCTCCCCGTGTGTCCTCAGGCGCGCCCCCCCCGTGTGCCCTCACGCGCGCGCCCCGGGCGACCGTATCCCAATCTCCTCACGCGCTGCGCCGCGGGCCTGGTCGCCCGGAGCGCCTGACGCGGCGGGCTGTGCCGCGTCCCGTCGCTAGAGGGCGCGCCCCGCACGGTTCCGCCGCGCGCGGGGCCCGCCTCCGCCCGCCGCTGGCCGGCGGCCCCGCAGGAAATGTGAGCGCGCGGGGCGTCCTGTCTGACGGCTGGGGCCGTCTCCGCCCGAGCCCGGTCGGGAGAAGCCAGCCTGCGGCTGCAGGAGCCGCTCTCCCCGGGCCACGCAGCGCCTCCCGCCCGCGGCCCAGGACGCAGACCCCAAGGCTGACGCTACAGCGACGGAGCAGCCGGGGCAGGAAGCCAGCTTCCACCGGGAGCAGAGCGGACGGCGCGGCCGACCCTCCTCAGCAGCGCCTCTCCTCTCTGCCGCCCCGAGGCCGTCTGTCTCTGCGTCCCTTTGTCCCTCTGTGTCTCTGTCTGTCTCTCCGTCTCTCTCACATCTCTCTCTGTGCCTCTCTGACTGTCTCTGCATCTCTCATGTCTCTGTCTCTGTCTGTCTGTCTCTGTCTGTCTCTGTCTCTCTCACACACACACCATCTCCTTTCTCTCTAAACATCCGTGAGTTATTTCACCAAAGAACACAGGCAGAAGACAGAGAACGTCGGCGCTTCACTTTTTACTGTCCCCTGCCTCTTTTGGCCCACTGCTTCTTGTACGAATGCAAGCGTTTTTTTTCCCAGTAGAATTCACCGAGTTTGGAAATCTTCCTTGTCTGTGGCCTGTCTGTGGCCATGACAAGTAAATCTGGGTTACAAAGCCTGCATGGTTTTTACAGTTGGTCATTTAAAATGTCCTATAAATAATATGAACCCCAGGAAATGATATTCACCTCTGTTAACATCTTGTGAGTGCGTGGTCATCTGGCCTGTGGATTACAGGGGGTTCTTCAGAGGCTGCGGTGCTCCCACCCCCTCTTTGCCCCTGTCACCCCTTCCCCACTCCACCCTGCCCCGCCTGGAACCTCTGTGATCCGCCAACTGCCTCGCCCCCTGGCTTCACTTGGGAGCCTGAGAAAGGGGCCCGAGCTTAGATCAAGGCTGGTCACTCAGCTCTATCCTCTGATAAAAAAAAGTGCCAACCACCTGCGCAGACAGGTGCTGGCTGACATCGGCCCTCCCCCCAGAGGCACCCCCTGCAGACCACCCCCATATATCCTCTGGCCGCTCACCTGGGGAGGAGCCCGGCTGCGCCCCTGGCTCAGGCCCCTGAGCCAGCAATGCAGGCAAACAGCCTCTACTGATCCACCATCTGCCTGTCCCTGGGACCTTCCCAGGCAAACCTGCGCCCAGGGGGTCAGGGCAGCCCGTGCTTGGGTCTGGGGGCAGCTCTGCCAGGGCTGTGTCAACAGCGAGTCAGAACCAGGAGGAGGGAGGTCTCAGGATGCCTTCTTTCCTAACTCCAAGCCCTGAGAGTGTGGTTCCACAGATACGCGAGCTCAAGAGTCCGCCTTCATCTGCTTCCGTGTCACCAAGGCCGTGCCAGCTGCTGACCTGAGTGGGGGGGGCTGGGCCTCTGCCAGCAGCTCCCACGCGACTCGGGGCCGGGCCACGTGCTCCCGGCCAGCTTCCCCAGGAGGATGAGGCCAGACCCCAGGGAAACCCGCCATCCAGGGAGGAGCTAGCCAGTTGAGACGGGCCCAAGAGGACTCAGCTGCCCACCCCGCCGGTCAGGGTACGTCCTCAGGGGATCCTCTGGGACCCCTACTGATGAGAGGTCTCATCACTGATTCAACATGTGTGTGCCAAGCACCTGCTATGGTGCTCTGATGGGGAAGGCCCCATTTCTGCCCTCCTGGAGGTTGTGGTCCAGGAACCTGGGAACAGCAGGCCTTTTACTGAGAACCGCTAATGATGCGACGTGTGGGGAAACCCAAGAATACACGGCTGTGAATATTAGATTAAGAATGGCAGATTTGGGGCTGACGAATACACACTGCTGTATTTTAAACAGGTAGCCAACAAGGACCTACTGGACCGCACAGGGAACTCTCCTCAATACTCTGTAGTAACCTGAAGGGGCAAAGAATTTGAAAAAGAAGATACATGTATTACATATAATTGAATCACTTTGTTGTACACCTGAAACTAACTTAACATTGTTAATCAACTCTGCTGCTGCTGCTAAGTCACTTCGGTCGTGTCCGACCCTGTGCGACCCCACAGACGGCAGCCCACCAGGCTCCCCCGTCCCTGGGATTCTCAGGACAAGAACACTGGAGTGGGTTGCCATTTCCTTCTCCAATGTGTGAAAGTGAAAAGTGAAAGTGAAGTCGCTCAGTCGCGTCCGACTCTTCGCGACCCCATGGACTACAGCCTACCAGGCTCCTCCGTCCATGGGATTTTCCAGGCAAGAGTACTGGAGTGGGGGGCCATTGCCTTCTCCAGTTAATCAACTCTACTCCGATATAAATTAAAAATTAAACACAAGAATGGTAAGTCACTACAGAATTCAGGAAATTCCCTATAAAGAACAGCATTCTATAAAGTAGGTAAATAACAAGGACCTGCTGTATAGCACAGGAAACTATACTCATTATCATGTAATAACCTATAAGGGAAAGTAATCTGAAAAGAAAGCATATATGTGTATGTATAACTGAGTCACCTTGCTATTCACTTGAAACTAAACAACCTTGTAAATTAACTTAATGTACTTCAACTTAAAAAAATAATAGAACAGCCTTCTACCTGAGCAGACTTGCTTCAGGGGAATTTATGTGGTCAAGGAGGAGTGGTGATTTAAGGCAGTATTTAGGAACCATTAAACCAAGAGATAACCGTGTAATTAACATCAGACTCCATTAACACTGGGGCACTCAGGTAAGCTGCCGTCTTCATTGCGTGTAAATGACCCCAAAGATGCTCATCCAGGTTGTGTAAATGTCACTTCAAAGAAAATCATTGGGGGAAGTCTACCACATATTTTTGTGGCATTATTATCTCATCTTGTCATCTTTCACAGAAGAGTTTCGAGTTCCCTGGGAGCACATGTGAGCACGGGGTTAGCGCCACACGTCAGAGGAGATTATTTCTGGTTCTGACTCTGATTTCTGGTCCTCCTGCTCAGAGATGTGCTTCCTGGCAGATGGGAGCAGTGCCCAGTTTCCCGGGAAATTCTCAGCTGTGTTTTCTCGGAGGAGAAAGGAGAGAACTCTTTCTGCCCCCTGAAACCAGGCCCACTGCAGGTTGACAACAAGTGAGCCAGACACCAACTAAGATTCAATCTGCTGACAGTTCTTTTGGGGGCTTGTGGGCCATTCCACTTGGTTCATTAGCTTATAAAAGCCATCTCAAATGTTTAAGTCACCCACAGTCAGACCGCCGCCCCTCTGCCTGACCTAATGGGTGAGAGAAGATGAAAGCACCTGGGAGCTGATGTGGGGGCCCACCCGAAGGTCCCCCTCCTGTGGTTTTGTCCACAGCACAGCCAGTTTCCAAGAGAGGATGGCTCCCCCCCCCGGGAACCCCCCACGCTGCTGGAACCCCATCTGCAAACACTGGGGACTCATGCAGGTGACCTCATCCAGACTGTGGTCACGACTGGACGACCTCCCAGCACAAGTCTCACAAACAGACCCACATGTGCCTGTACCTTTTGCGTCCTGACTCACCCTGTTCAGAGGAGTCAAGTGTGACACTGTTTCCTGCAAGTGGGTCCAAAGACGATCCTTTTCCTCCAGAGCCCCCTCCAAGATGTGGCTCACTGGGTGGGCTCTCAGCACCTCCAGTGTCACCAGTGGAGGAGGGGACTCTGGAAATGATGAAATGAATATATCCTTCAAAGGCGACCCAGCCTGGAGATCACAGACACGGTGACAGGGATGGAGAGAAAGAAGGGGACAGAAAAGAGCAGGGGCTACATGGAGGCAAGTCCGGGGCTGCCTTGGGGGGCAGGGGGCGGCGGGCAGGCAGACAAAGAGCAGAGTCAGCACGGACAATAGAGCAGAGGCCGGTCCACACAGGGGGTCCTGGCCTTCATCCTCGCGTCAACAGCCCTCACAGGCACCTCGGGTGAGTCTCCACAAATACTTCATGGGCTGAGATTACCTGCCTGTGGACTCCCACAAATGTGACCACACCGTTAAAACCTCACGTGGGTACATTTCACTCGGACAGGAATTTCAGTATTTAACTACCAGTCTGACAAGCACACCTTGTTCTAAATAACATGGAAGTGTTTGAATATTTCAGCATTGCGGGCTCTTCCCAGACCCAAGTGTCTGTACAAAACCCTGCCTTGCCATCAGCCACACAGGAGACATGTCAGCTGATGATGTAGCTAGTTCTATGCACCCTTGAGTTTTTATCATGGGTGGAGAAGAAGACGGAAGGCAAAGTAACATTTCCTAAGCACACGCTCATTGGACACTGGGCTGGATAAGAGGCACACACAGCCTCGCTGAGGTTCTGTCTACAGGCATTTCTCTACGTTGGGGGTTGTTTTGGACATGGTTTGTTTCTTATTGAAGTTTATCACTGACGTACACGGATCTGCATGTACATATTTCAAGTGACAATGTGACGAGCTTTCACATAAACATGCGCCGTGACTGACCCGACCACATGGTGGGACCACATACAACCTTTTGAGAAACTACCCATTTTCCATTTGTGCATCTTCAAGGATTCTTTTTGTGTCCCAGAGTCAAGTTCTTTATCAGATGTGTGTTTTTCTACCAGGTTGTAGCTTGACCTTTCATTGCCTGAAAGGAATTTTTGAAAAACAGAACCTCTAAAGATGAAGCCAAATTATCAGTTCTTTTATTTGCATTTGTGTTTTTATGATGTGTATAAAGAAATCTTCACTTAATCCAGGGTCATGAAGGTTTTGTCTTATGTCTTCTTGAAGTTTTATCATTTTATATTTTACACTTAGGTGTGTACCTATTTTGAGTTCATCTTTGTGATGTGAGGTATGGATTGAGTTCCCTTCTGGCATATGGATACCCAGATTTTTTCTAGCACCATTTTAAAATAACTATCCTTTCTGTACTGAATTGCCTTTGTACCTTAGTTGAAAATCAATTATCTATATATGTGTGTGTCTATTTATGCACTCTCTCTTCTGTTCAGTTGATTTATCTGTCTACCTGGACACCAAAACCACACTGCTTTGATAGTGTAACTTTATAATTAGTCTTGAAACCAAGGAGTGTTGGCCTGCAATTTGTTTCTTTCTCAGTTTTTTGGTATCTTCTAGGATCTTCACACTCCCCTAAATGCAGATTCATGAAAATCATCTTGTCAATTATTACAAAAAAAAAAAAAAGCCTGTTCAAATTTTGATTGGTATCATATTGAATCCTCAGATCAGTTTAGGGGAAACTGATATTTTAGGAATATTGAATCTTCTGACTCACAATCATGGCATATCTTTCATATTATTTAGGCCGTCTAATTCCTCTAATCTATATTTTATAATTTTCAGTTGTCAGATTTATCCCTAAGTATTTCATACTATTTTATGTAAATAGTATTTTTTGTTTCAATTTATGTATGTTACTTTCAAGCTCAAAGAAATTCAATATATCTTTGCATCCTGATGTGGTGTCCTGTCAGCCTTGCTACCCTCACTGACTGGTTCTAATAGCTCTTTTTATAGATCCCATTGGAACCTCAGTGAGAGAAGTCAGACTGAAAGGAGCATATACCGACTGTATTATTCCACTTCCACAAAACGCTAGAAAACAGAAACTAATCTATAGCCACAGAGCCCTGGTTGGGGCAGGGGTTGGGAGGAGTGTTACGAAGGGGAGCCAGAAAACTTTGGGGAGCCGTGAATGCATCCGTTCTATTCTTCGCGGTGATGTTTTCCCATTTATATATCTGACAAACCGTATCAAAGACTACAATCTAGACATGTACACTTTATTTTGTATGAATCGAGCCTCAAAAGAAGTTGCTTTTAAAAAATCCTTTGATAAGTTGGAACTAAATTTTCCACTGATCCAAACACATGGAGTTACCGGGAGAGGACAGAGGGGTTGGGAGGGAAGTGAGACCCCCAGCCTGTTGCCTTCTCAAGGGGTCAGAGAGGAGGGGCTGTGAGTCCTGCTCAACCCTGAGCAGGCGCTGGTGGGAAACCTGGGTTGGGGGTGGGGGTGAGGAGTGATCACAAGAGATGGGGTCAACGACGGACCCCAGGGGTGGGTGAGGAGGTGATCACAGGAAATGGAGTCAATGGTGGACCCCAGGGATGGGGGTGAAGAGGTGGTCACAGGAGATGGGGTCAATGACAGACCCTGGGGGTGGACTTGAGGAGGTAATCATAGGAGATGGGGTCAACGATGGACCAGGGGTGGGGTGAGGAGGTATCACAGGAGATTGGTCAATGACGGACCCCGGGGTGGGGTGAGGAGGTATCACAGGAGACTGGGGTCAATGACAGGCAGAGTCTGTCTTCTGGACCATCCTCTCCTACCTTGAAGTGACTCAGGTCATGACACAGCAGACATGTCTGAGAAATTCACATAACGACAGCTCGCAGCTCAAGACCATGATTCAGAATCTTCTCACTACACAAGGATGCTAGCCCAAAATTAAGGAGCGCACATTCATTAGAAATAAACATAAAATACACATGTTGGGTTTAGAAATCCACTCTGTAAGTTCAGCCTGGGTGTCAATGTAGCTGACAGCGGTAGTTCTCATCAAATAGGCCTCGTTGGGCTTGCCAACCGTCAGTAGAGACCAGGGAAGCTACAGGAAGCCACGGGCTAAGCTGAGAGCGGCACAGGCTCTGAACCTCGGCTCACACAGCCCTCTCTGCTCTCCCACATCTGGAACTGGACGCCCAGCCAGGCCCAGATTTCAGGAGAAACGTGGGCAAGAGGGAGACGTCTGAAGGTGGGTCGCCGTGGAAACCATCCCAGTGTGTTGTATGAACAACAGTTAAAGGAAACACGTTTCACCTGGAAAGAGGGGCTTCTTCACACCCATGTGCTTCTGCATATGAGACCAGACTGGACCTGAGGAATCAGACCAACAGAACAGCCAGTGGGTGGAGGCGGAGAAGGCAAGAGCTCTGGAGACCACAGGGACGCACCTTGCCATCAGAGCATCCAGACCCCTCCTTGCTGGAGGAGGACCGCCATGGCAGAGAGTGTTCCCTCTCTGAGAGCACAGGATGTACAGAGCTCAGAGGGAAGGACCACAGGATGCTTTCAAGGGAGGATGCTCACTCAGGCCTGTCTCAGGGCCCATCTCGACAGAACCCCTGCAGCCTCTGCTCACAGACAGCTCCTGCCCACCATCAGCCTTCCATGACTGCAAACGCCCTCCACCAGAGGGATACGGAGTTCTCGAAGGACCCCCCACCTCGGCCGAAGCAAGGTCTGCGGACACAGGCGCCAATGTGTGCTTCAAACCATGGGCCTTGCCACGTCCGGCAGGCTCCTCCCTGACTCATGGCATCTCAAGAAAGATGTGCTCGGTGACACCCCAGCAGCCCGTCCAGTTCCCTGGTGGCTCAGATGATAAAGAGCCTGCCTGCAATGCAGGAGACCCAGGTTCGATCCCTGGATCGGGAAGATGCCCTGGAGAAGGAAATGGGTGCCCTCTCCAGTATTCTCGCCTGGAGAATCCCATGGACAGAGGAGCCTGGTGGGCTACAGTCCAGGGGGCTGCAAAGAGTTGGCACAACTGAGTTCTAACACATAGCAGGAGACACTAAGAGACACTGCTTCTTGCAGACTCTGTTCTAGAAGATTCCCTGGGAATCCAGTCCCATGGTCTCCAGGGTCAGAACCCTGCCATTCTCGGCTTTGGGATGTCAGGTATTGGCCTTTGGAGAAACCACTGCACATTTTCAAGATCAAACAGGGACGAACAGATTGGCAAGCGGCTCCTGGGCTGTTGAATGCAGAGACAGAAAACATTCTGGAACCGACTCCCAGAAAGAACAAAGCCTGAGTGTGGGATGTGGGTTTTCATGCCAGAAAATATGGGATCCAAGCGGCCTCTGGATGCGTTGCTGGGTGTCTGCTGGCAGAACCTTTGTTGTTTCCGATACAACAATGGTAAGCGCCCTCTCTGTTTGCACACGGGTTAGTTAGCGTCTGGGATGGAAGCAGAAGGCACAAAAGAAGTCCTCTGTCATTTCGAGACAAATGACTCAGATATGATGAGATGCAGAGAGAAACCTAATTAGTTCTTCTGGGCCCTAGAGAGCCAGCCCCTCTCTCAGATCCAGTTCCCAGATTAGCCCAGAAGGAGACGAGTGGAGCAGACCCACTCGCACCAACAGGGACCCCCCGAGAAACGGCCACCACCGCCAGGCCAGTCAGACCCCTGACCTGCTGCCAGGTGGCCACCCTGCAGGCCCGGCTGCCCATCCGCCCTGCGCACCACTCCCAGCTTTCCCAGGGACTGACGATGGGCCATTCCGGGAGACTTCCTCTCTGACGCTGACGTGGTGTGTGTGGGTTCTGGGGGTGTTTGCATGTATTTGTGTGTATGTGTGCACCTGTGTGTCTGTGAGTGTTTGTGTCTGAAAGCTTCTGTGTATGTATGTATTTTGTGTGTGCCTGAGTGTGTATTCCTATATGTGTATATATGCATCTGTGTGTTTGTATGTGTTTTTGTCTGAAAGTTTGTGTGTGTGGAGTCTGTATTGGCACATGAGTGTGTGTGTGTGTCTGTACACCCACTGGACAGGCACACAGAGGCGAGACCCCCTTTTCCTCCTCTGGCCTGGAGACCAGACTCAGGATGCAGCCTCTGGGCCTGCTCCCTGCAGGGTTTAACCAGGACCTCCAGCCTCAGGACCAGGCTTTCCCAGTGCCTGCACTATTGACATCCGCGACCAGGTGGTCCTCGGCTGGGCCTGTCCTGTGCATCCTAGCAGCGGCCCTGGCCTCTGCATGCTGGGTGCCAATACCATCCCTGATGTGCCCGCCCCAAGTGCCCCAGATCCTGCTGTGTCCCTGGGGCAGAGCTGCCCCCTCTGAGGACCACTGCCCTAGACCTGCCACATGGTGGGTGACAAGAGACAAGGAAGAGAAAACCAGGCCGAGGACAAGAATACCCCTGGCGCGCCCCGAGATGGAGGAAACAGAAGAGCCATGCCCCCTGCAGGTCCCCACTCCTCCCTGCAGTCCCTCCTGGGCCCCCACGTGGTTGTCCAGGAGCCAGAGGAGAGCAGCGCTTCACAGGAGATGCGCCTGGGACCCCCCTGGAGCACCCAGCAAAGGCAGACCCATGGATCCCCAGATATTCGAGGAGATCCAGCCACACTGGAGATAAAGTGCCAGACAAGGACAAGGGAGAACAAGCGATTAGCGGACACAGCTAACCCAGAAAAAAAGACTAGGGCTTTAAAAGTTTCTATTTTCAAAAAGATTCAGTATAACACTGAGCCCATTAATTTTTATCTTTCTCCCTCTCCCTCCCAAGAATGTTCATCTGTGGTTAGACTGGCATGGGTTTCAGCGAGTGGGAAGTATTTATAAAAGCAAGTCCAGGGGAGAAACAGAAGGAAAAAAGATGTGAAAGTTAGGAATGAACACATGCATTTTTAAAAATTGCTGATATCTACATAGCCTCAACATGGATTTAAAAAGTCTGAGTAGGAATTTTGGTTATTTTCAAATAAATTATTTCTTTGGTGGAAGGCCTTCCTTTGACATCCAGTTTTCTATGAGACGAGACCACATGGGTCATGTTTTCTAAGAATTATAAATTAACAACTCATTTCAGTCTCAAACCACAGATTATATAATTAAAAGAAATATGAGGTCAAAAGTCATGGAAGAGGGGCACATGATATAGGTGAGATCAAGATACAATATTTTATTCTTTTAATCATAAAAAAATGCATGTTTACAGGAAGAGTTTTTAAAAAGCTGAAAGATAAGAATAATTGCAGATATATACATGCTAAACAACAGAAGATAAAAAGAAAAGGATTTTTAAAGTAATGGTGAAAAACCATTTAAAATTCATAAAACAAGACAAGAATTAGTTTTTCATCTTGTTCTGTGCTCTGGTATAGCTTATGTAGCATTATCACTGAATGTTTCTTAAAATAGGAGATCTTCTCAGCAAAGCTGATTATGCCCTTGAAATCCACTCTTTTAACCAATGCAATGATGCTTGAAATTGAAATAACAAGTATCCATATTAAAAACTGAAAATTATACTATTATTTTCAGATATGAATATGATTATAGGCTCAGTAAATTCAAGAGAATCAACAATAACAGCAACTACAATAATAAAACTACCTTAACTAACAAGGAATTAACAAAACACCCAGACTCAAAGCAAACCTACCAGAACCATGAGTGCTTCTAAGGCCACTCTTCTGCCTATTTTCAATGGTTCAGTGTTCTTGTAGTCTCTCATTTTGTCTGTTATCAATTCTGCTGCACAGTGTTACATCATCATCATGGTAATAATAACCAGGGTTCATCAAGTGCTGACTATATTCCAAGAAAATATGTGACAAGTCATATGGATTATTTATCACTTTTAATAACTTTTATACTTTTAATAACATTCCATAAAGCCTTATCTTT
>CM035276.1:79601135-79638891 GCA_020226075.1 Hydropotes inermis | reverse complement strand
GTCCCCCAGCGCGCGGGCTCCACACCAGGTCCCCCAGCGCGCGGGCTCCACGGCAGGTCCCCCAGCGCGCGGGCTCCACGGTCAGCGTCCCCCAGCGCGCGGGCTCCATGTCAGGGTCCCCCAGCCTCGGGGATCTCTGGCTCGGCGTCTTTCGCACGCCGAGCCGCGGCGTTTACTCAGAACGTCTCTCTCCGCGCGCACTGTTGCCCTCGCGCAGCTGCCGCTCTACGTCTGACGCTTGTGTATCGGGTGTTTCTCTCGCCGCCTCCCGCGTCAGCCGGCAGGGGCCGCCCGCCCCCGTCCGCCTCGGAGCTTCCCCGCCGCCCTCGCTGCGGCCGGTTCAGAGCCGGCCTTCGGTACCGGCGATGCGCGCGGCCTCCCGCGTCTCCAGGGGCGCAGGGGGAGGGCCGGGGGCGGGGAGCAGACCTGCAGTTCTACACCTGATGACGAGAAGGGCTGTGGCGCGGAGCAGGCCGGAGGCCAGGGCCTGCCTTCCCGATCCCGCCTGGGCCAAGCGGAGGCCGCCCCTGCCCCCTGTCCCTCCGGCTCCGCGCGGACGTCCTGGTAAGGCAGAGCGACCCTTGACGGCTTCCTCCCAGAGCGCGGCCGGAATCCGATGAGGGGGAGATACCAGGCAAACCCAGACTCAGACACCCTCTACCAACCGACCGGCCTGTCCCCTTCAGAAGCTTCGAGAAAGACAAGCGGTGTGAAGCCCAGTTACAGATCCGCAGACGTGGCTGTGGGCGAAGGGAGG
Source organism: Hydropotes inermis (assembly GCA_020226075.1). Lineage (NCBI taxonomy): Eukaryota > Metazoa > Chordata > Mammalia > Artiodactyla > Cervidae > Hydropotes > Hydropotes inermis. The sequence goes on along the minus strand of CM035276.1, from coordinate 79,638,134 downwards.
TGCATCGGCGGAGGACACGACCGAGGCAAAGGGCAGGATCTGAACGTGTGCTGCCGGCGGCATTATTGTTGGTCAAAGTTTGATGCATCGATTTTCATGATCTCACGGAAACCATGAGGGGTGTGACCGCGACTCACACAGAGAGGACACGTCAGTGTGAAGGCAGCGGCGGAGATGGGGAGATGATCTTACAAACCGAAGGTCATCAGTCGCACCAGAAGCGGGGGGCCAGGACAGTCTGCCGCAGCCTCGGGAGGGACCCACGTGCTGTGTGTGGCAAACAAGCAAAGCAGTGTGTGTTCAGAATTAACGGCGGAGGTTCTAAACTAGTTAAACATATAAACCTGGCCAAGTCACGAAAGCAGGTCAATCACTGAACAACCTCTCCTGCACTAGTATGGCTTCCTCCATAAGATTAAAGAAAGTAAAAGTGTTACTCGCTCAGTCGTGTCGGACTCTGAGACCCCATGGACTGTAGCCCGCCAGGCGCCTCTGTCCATGGGATTCTCCAGACAAGAATACTGGACTGGGTTGCCATTCCCTTCTCCAGGGGTCTTCCCCACCCAGGGATCGAACCCCCATCTCCTGTATTGGCAGGTGGATGCTTTACCACTGAGCCACCATCGATCAGTACAAGCAACTGCCCGGCCTCTTCAAAGACGTCAGGGTCAGGACGGACCAGAAGCACTAAGGAGCTGTTCCAGACAGGACACCCTAGAGACGGGACCCTCAGTGTCCCGATCAGGATAAGCCTCTGATGGGAAACAAACACCCGAAAAGGACGCTGCTGAGTCAGTTGGGAGCACGTGACAGTCTGGGAAGGAGACAGCGGCTCCAGGGCCTCGCTGTGTGGCCCGAATACCCACACCCGCTGAGGGCTTGCGGAAGCCTCCTGCCCATCGCCTGGATTCCTGACTCGGAGTCTGGGCGGGGCAGTGCTGGGAATCTGCATTTCTAACACGTTCCCAGGAGCTGCGGCTACAGCTGACGCAGGGACCCCACTCGGAGACCCAACCATCCGATTAATGACTTTCCAGGGGTCAAGGTTAAATTTCCCAGTGTTGATTATTAAACCATTTGGTTGTGAAAGAATGTCTTATTTTTAGTAAATATACTGGAGTGGAGGGACTTGACTTGATTTCAACTTAAATGGTTTGAAGAGGTGTGTGTGTGTATGTGTGTGTATTCATGTGTGTTCATATGTACATATGTGTGTGTGTGTGAGTGTATAGAGAGAGCAGCTGGCAAAGAGCAGTGCAAAAGGTAAATAATGTCCCTGTCCTTCGTCTGCCAGCCTGCACTCACACGTCTTCCAGCAGATGCTCTGCAGACCAGGCTGTTCTGTAATCACGAGGGAGAGACAGACACCAGGGCCTAAAAGCTTCCACTGCTCCCTTGCCTCCTCCTTCCACACCCCTGACGAGGCGTCGCCCAGCCGCCCGAATCACGCAGCCCGTCTACAGCCATCTGAAGCCCTGCACACACAGGGGCTGCTCTCCTGAGAGTACCGAGGAGCCGGCAGGCACTGAGAGTGACCTGTCTTCCCACAGGCTCCGGTTCTGGGGTGAGAGGCCACTTCACCTCCAAGAGCCACACTCAGAGTGGACAGCTCAGGGTGCAAGCCCTCAGTCTGGAGGGCCTTCCACTTCATGCCTCCACCCTGACCATTACACAACACTGTTAATGACCTGTCCTGTTATTCTGCTGTTTCTCTGTGAACTAATCACCCAGCCCCCACACCCTGCTTCTGAGATCAGAGGCACCGAGCAGGCTGAAAAGCGATGTTATGAAGCGTGGGGAGATTTGTGCAGGAAGAGCGCACGTCCAAGTCCAGAGTTAATGCTGGACAGAAAGGAAAGGTGGGCAAAGCCACAGGCCTGGGCAGAGGTGCACTCTGGTCTCCCCAGGTCGTGGATTGTACCTGGGGAAACCTGAGGGCTGTGCTGAGAGCCTCTGCAAGCAGGTGCCCCAGGGATCTCACCTGGCTAAGGCCTTCTGCCTCCCTGAGAGGCAGAGACATGAGGACCCACAGTGGAACCCACTCAGCCCCGCGCTGAGCCCCCCAGTGAGAGGACGGGGTACCGTGGACCTACGCCCAGAATCGCCTCTGCAGGCTCCTCGGCTGCAGAGAGCAGGAGGGGGCTCCCGGACCACAGCCGAGCCGTGGGATGCACTGGTCCATGCAGCTCCCTCACGTCCATCCGTGTCCGGAGGGACAGGCCCCCAGAGCCCCCATGACCCCTCTGGTCAGCTGCGGCATGCCAGGACTGACACACGGAGCCACACACCCATCCTGAAGGTGCCCAGAAGCTGAAAGCCCTCCCAGCTTCTATCGGTCACTCATTCATTCATTTATCTTGCTCCCAGAAGGGCCCCTTACATTTGTCCCTCGTCAGGTTTCAGACCAGGAGGGTGGACACGAGCTCAACCACTCCCCCTGCTCTCGGGGGTCAGACAACATGGACATCACTGGGAGAGCTCCCCACTGGCCGTCGGCCAGGGGTCTCAGGCCCTGCAGGCAGCTTCCGCCAGCAGAGGTCCTGACTTCCCAGCTCGCCCCTTGAGAGCAGCGCCTTTTACACTCTCCTCTGCAGCCCACACCAGACTGGCAGCAGAGACCACCTCCCAAAGAGGAGGAATCCTGCCCCCCAGGCCCAGCTCCACAGGCTCTGCCACCCCCTCCCCTGTACAACCAATCATCCTCCAGAGGGAAGGCTCCTCTGGCACTGCTTACGCTGGCAGGGACCAGAACATGGCATGATGGGAAAATCTGAGGGTGCTGTTGCCTTCGGAAGTCTTAGCATCTCAAGCCTTCTGACTCCCTCAGCTGTCAAAGCAGCCTCCGACGGGAAGATCCCCCACAGAGAGAGAGCCGGACCACGCAGGAGGAAAGGAGTGTGCGCAAAACTCCGTCTCTCCTTCGACCGGTCCTAAGCGCTCTCTCCGCTCTTTCTTACAAAAGGGTGGCAGCTGCTTTATTTTTCATTTCTATGTCAAGTCCGGAAGGTGAACTCTAGTAGTGCATTCCCTTACTCAAATTTTGTTACTGTTGGAGAAAAATGGACACTCTGCGGGGTGTTTTGCTCATTCTGCCTTCAGTTGGTTTATGTTGCTCACGAATTTCATGGTTATTCCATCCATGGAAAACCCAGAATTGTCCTTGAGGCCTAAAATTGTACATTCTCTTGCTGACATGGACAAAAAGCATACATCGCAGGCTGAGGGTAATGAACACCCTTGAAAACTCTTGATGATGCAGAGTCTTTAATAGATAACACTCCCCTCAAAGTTGTAGTCACTCACTCGCTAGTATGAACCAGTACCCACTCTTTCTAGACCTAACACCCAGTCATGGCTGCCGCACATTTTCCTCCCTCAGCTCATCTCTTCTATTTAAAATCGCTAGCCCCATGTGTCCTGAATGTTTACTGTTTTCCTCGGAAAGCAATGAGCAAGAATGCAGACTGGTAAATAGTTATCAGTACCAACTGTGAGGAGGGTGCTGTGTTCAACACAGGGGCAGATAGCAATCCGTTCCAAACGCTGGCATCCGTCTAAGCGCTGGCTTCTGCTTTTAAAGGGCATTTCCAAACATTGATGCAAGCCTGTTGTTCATGACAGCAGTTTAAGAATTTGTTGCTAATGGTGATGATTTGCATTGAACAAAAGACAGTGCTGTAAAGCTGACTGACCAAAAATCCGCTCAAGACACGTGGTGGAGGTCCGAGCTGACCACATTCTGCTCTCCTGTCCTGCAGCGGGGTCACCCTGAGCAAGCTCACGAGCACCCTGGCCCTAGCTTCTGTGTCTGCACCCCAAGGAGATCTAAACCTGCCTCCTGGGGCATTCCTCATGTCCCAGTGCCCCTGCTATGGAATTCGAGACATAACGAGAAATCCTGAGCTTTATATACATCAGCGGACATCATGGGGCACAACACCCAGGGGTCTCAGGCGAAATGGAGCCGGAGTCCCAGGGACAGCCGTGTCCTGGGGAGGGCAGGCGAGGACGGCGACCACACTCACCAGGGCCAGGCCCGCCACTGGTGCCCCCGATGCAGGGACTGGGTCCCTGGGGGGGGAGACTGTGTCCTCCTTCCCGGGGACACTGCAGAGCAGAGGGCCTCACCGCGAGGGGGCAGGGAGAGGGTAGGACACCCCCAGCACCCAGGATGACCGTTACATGGATATGAAGCCAACAATTCCACAAGCCAGAAACATAACCAAGACACGACATGAAGGCTCAGCCTGACTTGCTCCTCCTGAGCTTGGGCACCGGCTCTGACCCCCAGCTCCGGGCCCTGATCCCTTCCGGAAGCACAGAGGCCCGAGGCGGCCTCATCAGCGCGCCATCCAGGGCTCCCCGCCTCCTCCTTGAGGGTCCTCACCCGGGCCGGCCCGTGGGGGCTGGGGGGGAAGGGGGTGCCCGGATCCGTGGAGCGGGTGTGACAGGCAGGCAGCCCCGCCGCCAGCATCCTAAAGGCTCCGAGGCCTCAGCGGCCTTCAGGCGCAGCACCAGGGGTCTCGGGCCCACCGTGCTGTCTCCAGACTACACTGTGGGAACCCTGGGCAGAGCCTGCCTGCCAAGGCCAGGGAGGGCTGGGGGCGCCTGAGTGCCCACGTCCAGGGTGTTGGCCAGTGGATGACCTGCTCCAACAGTCAGTAGCCACATGTTTTAGCTTTTGCATCTGTTCACCGTGACCTCACTTTCCCCTGAGGCAAAAGCAGGTCTTCTTGCAATGATGACGTATTCGCCACACAAATCTGCAAGTGACGAGCGTGGCGGGTCACGTCGAAGGAATGAAGCTCTTGGTGTGAGTCTGTCCTCATCACCGGGCGAGGCTGTTTTCCTTCTGGCTATGGGCTTCCCAGGTGGCGCTACTGGTAACAAACCTGCCTGCCAATGCAGGAGATGTAAGAGACGCAGGTTTGATCCCTGGGTCCGGAAGATCCCCTGGAGGAGAAAATGGCAACCCACACCAGCATCCTTGCCTGGAGAATCCCAAGGACAGAGGAGCCCGGTGGGCTACAGTCCTGGGGGTCACACAGAGTCGGACACGACTGAGCACGCATGCACGGTCAGGAGGGCCCCTCCGTCAGTACACCCGGCCGCACGGGTCAGCGTGTTTCAATGCAGGACAGGTCAGGGAGGGTCAGCAGACACAGGGCAGATCTGTGCTCTCGGGAAATCCAGGCCCAAAGAGATCCAGATGGAATATCTGCTTATTCATAGTCTGATGAGTTGGGTGGTTTTTTTTTAACTTTCTCATATGAAAGCAAAGAGATTTCAGGTCAAAAAAAGAGAGACTATAAGGATCACATCAGATATTAAGATCAACTGCTTTTGGGTGATTTTACTATTTTTTGAGCATTTTAAAATTTGCATTAACGAGCTTATATTACCTTTATACACAAAGTAGCCTTTTGAAAGTTAAGGATTACAGGGTGAATTCTATATGACAATAAGTGTTTAATGTCACATCAGGGCCCCCACGGACCACCTGGCAGGCAGGAAGAGGGCTGAGGAGGAGACTGGGCCCCATGCCCTCCAGGTGACCTTCCCAACACCCAGAGGTTGAATGCCGCCTGGTGAGGACCCCCCCCCCCCCGGGGGCCCCCCCCCCCCCCCGGGGGCCCCGCCCCCACCGGGAGGACCCGCCCCCACCGTGAGGACCCGCCCCCCACCGTGAGGACCCCGCCCTGTAGCCTGGGCGGCCTCAGAGTCTTGCCCAGAATCCACAAGGTGGCCCCACCCTCCTTCCTCGGTACCGTCAGAGAGCACCCGTTCCTCGTCTTTGCACAGACCGTTTTCTGGAGCATCCTTGGTCACAGAACCCGGCTCCATGGAGGAAGGAACCAGACCGTCTGGTGACGCCAGGGCAGCAGGAGCAGAAGGCAGACGAGCGCGGTCCGCCGCTCTGGAGGGAGGAGGGCCCGCAGGTCCCGCGAGCCCGGCCGTGCAGGGGCTGAGCGCCTGAGTGAGGGCCGGGCGAGGCCGCGGGCGGCATAGCGCCCCAAGAAAGCTGACGGCCCGGGGCCGCCCTCGGTCCGGCCTGAGCGGCACGCGTCTGGAAGAGAATTAGGGCTAGAGGTGTTCTGCAAATGTAACGGGAAAGACGGCGGTTCTGAGAAGACGTTTGGTTTGGATTTGACGCTGTATCCTGAATAGAGCTGATCTCCTTCCAAGGGAAGGGTGAGAGATTTCAAGTCAATTATCTTCTTTTTGTAAAGACTGTTTGTGCCCAGAATAGAAGACAAAATGTTTTTTCCCTTTCAGAATGCAGCAATTTGTGTCTTTCTGAACATCCAGTGTTCTGGGGGTGATTATGAGGCTTTATTGCTTCAAGATGCTGCCTGGCCCACATCTTAGTCTGAGAGATTTGACCAACATCAACCGCAACAGACTCACTGTGGTTCCTCCTTCCTCGAGCATCTTCGGGAGAAGGATTCTAGGAGATGGATTTTCATCAATAATTAATCCAGATATTCCTCCCTCCTCAGAAAGTCAACAAGTCCGCCGATAATTCCCTAATTATTGAAGAGTCTATCAGATCGATTACCGTGACCCATCAAATCAGAGGTGCTAAAACAAGGACGTTCGCATTAGAAGCCGAGGTGCAGCAGGAAGATTCGGCGTGGGCTGAGAGCTCTTCCTGTGCTCTGGGAATACCAGCACCAGGAGTGTTAGCGCATTGCATCCTCAGGACGGCCCGAGGGGGTGGGTCTGATTGTCCAATCGTCCCAGACGGGGAGAGCCAGGCTTCAGAAGGCAAGGGTGGCCAATGCCTGCTGTATCCAGGCAGGGGGACCCCTGAGCCTCACCTTTGTCATCCTGCCTCCCCCTGAAGGTACATCCACCCTCTAAGGGCAGATTGGGCCTAAATTCCAGTTTTAATTAAAGTTCGTGCATGCTGAGTTGCTGCAGTTGTGTCTGACTCTGCGACCTTATGGCCTGTAGCCCACCAGGCTCCTCTATCCTTGGGATTCTCCAGGCAAGAATACTGGAGTGGATTGCCATGCCCTCCTCTAGGGGATCTTCACAACCCACAGATCGAACCCGCCTCTTTTATGTCTCCTGCATTGGCAGGCGAGTTCTTTACTGCTAGCACCACCTGGGAAGCCCCACTGAGGTTCAGCAAAGTCCAGTTGTTGGCTAACTTGAATTAAACTCCATTGTAAAGACCAATAGCCCTCGCTGAGGGCAGTACTTGCCAGTAGTGAAGTAAATGTTGACAGACCCTAATATTTGGGCTGCACTGGCCCACAGAGATGCAGCCCACGCCTCCACAGCCTGACCTGTGTTCCGAGAAGGGCACAACCAGGGGCCACTGAGTCCTCTGTCCTTGGGCCAGGGCTGGAGGGCACCTGCCTGAGCCCCCACACCTCACAGGTCGCTGCCCGAGTCGCCCCCAGGCAATCCCACACCAGTGGACAGTGACCAGGGGATACATCCACTGGATCGGCCCACACCCCTCATCAGGTGCTAAGACCTTGGAGTCCCACATGCGGAGGGATGAGAGCCCCAACCTGGGCCTGTGTGGGCCGCTTCCCAGACCGGCCTTCCCCAGGAGCAAAGCAGCAGTTGCTTGGGGGTGCGGATCAGCGGGTCCAGGGGTCAGGAGCGGTTTGCATGGCCGTGGCTCTGGGGCCAACTTACCTGAACCCACCAGGTCCCTTGCCAAGCCCCCAAAGGTGAGATTTCTACATGCAAACCAGGCCTTCAGTGATCCTTAAAGCATTTTCTCAAGGAGGAGGCAGGACCCACATTTGGTGGCTTGATTTATAGCTGAAACAACAAGACACATGGCCCCGGGGGCAAACTTGGCTCTCTCACTCTGGCCCCATAATACCTAAAATGGGGAGCCAGCCCTGTGTGCTCTGGGGCTCGGCTATATGCTTGTTGAGTGCCTAACCCTGGGAATCAAGGATGGTGGTGGTGGTGGCTTAGTCACTAAGTCGTATCCAACACTTTATGACCCCGTGGACTATAGCCCGCCAGGCTCCTCTGTCCACGGGATTCTCCAGGCAAGAATACTAGAGTGGGATTCCATTCCCTTCTCCAGGGGATCTTCCCAACCCAGGGATCGAACCCTTGTCTCTTGCATTGACAGACAGGGTCTTTACCTCTGAGCCACCAGGGAAGCCCAGAAAAAAAGGATGTAAGGATTTAAATGACCCCAGGAACAAGTCACGCATTTATTTTCAGCTAGAGGATATAAGGCCCAGAGAAGCAGCCAGGGTCAGGAATGGAAGCGCTGGGTGGATTCAAATAATCCACAAATCCAAGAGGAGGAAGAGCAGACGTGTTTAGGCAAAGATGAGCCTCCATTTCTAAGCATGAGCATGACCCAGGGTGACCGCCCGACGACAGTCTTTACTTGACACCCAGAGACATGATGGGGCCACTGCCGGGCCTCCTTCAGTTCCTTTTACTGTAAAGTTATGTCTTCAAAATCTGTGCTTTAAACCCAAGAATAACAGCAAAAACATTGTCCAGCAGAACTCAACTACAGCTATTTAAGTAAGACCAATTGTACGATGATTCATATTATGAAACACACCTTATACATTTTCTTTAACATTAACTTCATTATAAAGTAATCCTGAGAAAATAATTAAAACTAACTCTAATAACCCCAATTATTAGCTCCAGAAATAAGCAAACTCGTAAGCCCTCAAACATCATCTAAAGGACATCAAAACCACAGTGTGGGAAAGACACGTTCTCTGTGTTGGAAACACACACAGGATGTTTCTAGAATGCTAAGACCCCCACCAACTGAATGCTTTCTCCCAGGGCCAGGAGTTTTGATGTAACAATTACATCTTTTTATATTTTATGTCATACTTTACTGCTGTTGTTCAGTTGCTAAGCTGTGTCTGACTTTGTCGACCCCGTGGACGGCAGCACACCAGGCCCCGCTGTGCTCCACTGTCTCCTGGAGTTTGCTCGAATTCATGGCCATTGAGTCAGTGATGCCATCAGCCATCTCATCTTCTATGACCCCCTTTTCCTCTTGCCCTCAATCCTTCCCAGCACTGGGGTCTTTTCCAATGAGTTGGCTCTTCCCATCAGGTGGCCAAAGGATTGGAGCTTCAGCATCAGTCCTTCCAATGAATATTCAGAACTGATTTTCTTTAGGATTGAGTGGTTGGATCTCCTTGCAGTCCAAGGGACTCCCAAGAGTCTTCTCCAACACCATAATTCAAAACCATCAGTTCTTCAGTGCTCATCCTTCTTGATGGTCCAACTCTCACATCCGTACATGACTACTGGAAAAACCATAGCTTTGACTATATGGACCTTTGTGGGCAAACTAATGTCTCTGCTTTTTAATATACTGTCTAGGTTATTATATTTTACATTATATTTTCATTTTTCAAAAAGAAGAAACATGATATTTTGAGAATTTATCCAACACTTTCCAAAGAATGCTAGAGACATTTCTTCACTGTCAAGATAAAATATCTCAGATACCTGACAGATGGCCTTCTGAATAAGATACACTAAGGAAAAACTAAAACCAAGGTAAAATGTAAAACTGCATGTTTTCAGGTTTATCTTTCAGTACTGTGAAGTTTGTCAGAACCAGCTGGAGGAGATTTAGGTATTAGGTTTTTGAGATGTGTGCTTGAGGTAAGAACACAGTGTAAGTAGGATCTGAAAACACTGCGTGTCTGCCGTGAACAAGAAACAGCCATCTGCAAGCAATCTCTTAGTTTTCCGCAGCAGAAGACCAAAGGAGATGTCCCAAGTCATGACGGCCTCGTGCCAGGCCAGTGAGCTTGGAAAGGTGGTTGTATACAGCAGCAGAAAAGCATTTCACCCAATGTTCTAGAGAGAGGAAGGTCATGTAGCACAGACTAAAACAGAAAAAAGGAAAGAAAGAAAGAAACCCTCGAGATGCAATTCTTGACAGATAATTGTCTGCATGATGCCCTTTGAAATGGCTGACACGGGCTGCCAGTGCTAAAAAAGAAGTGCCTATTTTTTTAACCCAACTTTTGCTTGTCTCTTTTTCTAATGATCAAAGCTCATTTGTTTCATCTACATTCTGATTCCCTGAAAAATAAAAAATATACATTCAAACATCCCTATTACAGATGAATATATACTTCTTTGCCTTGTGGAAAACCTAGTATGGCCCAGGGGGCCACAAGCCACGTGACAATCCAGAATTAAAAGGCTGAAATGATGTTGACGGGAGGAGCCCATCGACATCTGCCTCAGTGTAAATCCGGGTGATTTGCCTCCTCACTTACAGAGTCTATCCGCCTGTGTTAGGTCACGTGTGTGGACAAGGCTGGTCATGTGGGACCCTGACCCTTCCTCGGTGGACATCCGCCCCCCACTTCATTCCCGCTCCTCCACCTTCTTAGTCAACTTACAGTTTCTAAAACACCGTCAGAGGAAACTAACTCATCTCATGCCTGGCAGAAACCGCGTGATGGGACCAGGCCGTGGGGTCTCCCAGCCCGGAATCCAGCCATCTGCCCAGAGTGACGCGGGATCGTCCAAAGTGAGCTAGCACCTGGGTTCCAGGTGAGCTCCCATGGGCATGGGGATGCTGGGCTCCCTGTCTCCATGGAAACCAAAGAAGCGGTCAGGAGGCAGCCCCAGTGAGTCGGGCCCTTGAGGCTGAGGTGGACACTCGACCCTGGTGGTTCTCCCGCTGAGAGACCGAAGACTCCACATCGCCGCGCGAGGCAGGATGGAGACATCACGACGCGATGCGGGAGCTGGAGCGGCTCCTGGGGAGCAGCTGGCGGGGCTCCAGCTGGACCCCTGCCACCGCCGGGGACAGGTGTGGGGCCTGACCTGCCCGAGCTCCGCAAGAAGGGCTTTGACCAGCCCCCCGAGCCCCTCAGCCACTCACTCCCCCACCGCAGAGGCCCGAGCCCTCAGAAGGAAGTGAAGGGCGCCCCGCCCGGGCTCGAAGCTGACATGGGGTCCCTGGGCAGGTGGCTCTGTAGCCCGAGGCGAAGCCAGAGCCCAGAGTGCGGTGGCCAGAGCGGCCTGACCCCGGCGACCCCTCTGGTGTGGGGGAGGGCGCCTTCACTCTGCTGCGTCTCAGGGGGCCCAGAAGACACCTGGCGCCCACCCCTCTCGGGACCCCTGGTCTTGGCCTGCTGCCCAAAGGCCCTCTTGGGCCAAACGTCCATCGGGCTCCACTTAGGTACCTGGGCAGGGGAGGGGTTGGGGTGCCCGCAGTGCCCGGGGGCGTCCCCTGTGACCTGCCCGCCTGACAGCGTCCTTCGAGGGGTGCATGGAGGAGACACGCTGGCCGCAGAGGCGGGGGCCGAGACAGATCACTTGCTTTTCTCGTTTTTAAGTAACTGGAGAGAAGCCAGGCTCAAGGCCAGGGCCCAGGAGCCCGCCCACTGGGTGGCCAGGCCCCCCGCCCCCCACATCAGACACCCGCCACTCCCCACTCTCAGCAGGCGCCTCTCAGGTGCAGAGAACAAAGCCACACAGGTTACAACAGGAATTACAGAGAAGATATATCAAGGCCACCAAATAGTTAAAACGCAGGAAATCATGAGTTTTCAGGTTGAAAACATGCTGTGATACGTGATCAATAGTTTCCATCATGAATAAAATCTCTTTCTTCAATACTCCACGAACTTTTCCTTATTATTTCCTTTGCATAAGTCGAAAGATAATTCTTTGACAATTAGCAATCTTTTCTTTTGCATCAATTTAAGTTTAGCATTAAGAATAAAGCCCCACTCGATGCAGCTGTCAGCGGGAGAAAGTAAGAAGGAACTTGTCAGGGTTTCTCTGACGAAGTACATAATAAAAGCCAGAAGAACCCTGGCGTTTTTCCCCCAAAACCCATGTGAAACAGATTTTAAAATAAGAATTTACTTAGCTGCTCATGATATTGAAAAGCACAGAACACTAACCGCAGCAGAATAAAATACATACAATTAGAATCCTCATTTTGAAAGACTTCAAAGAAAAGTAATGTTTGTTAGAGCTGAAACACATCGAGGTGTGTTAAGAAAAGCACGAAAACATACGTCCCTGTAAACTAATTGGATAATGATACATATTATCCCAACTGTCAGCTTCCACTGTGCCTTTAAAAGTTCCTTTTGTTAAGCACACAATTTCATCATTAAAACACCAAAACAAGGCAAAAATACCTGTTAGTCAGCCCTGAACCTAGCACACACCCCTGCCTCATCTCAGAGCTAATGACACCCCACACTGCTCGCGTTTTCTGTTTTCTGTTCGTTTCTGTGAAGCAGGCTCAGGGTTTATTGATTCAGTTTCCCCGAAACGCAAAGTTTAGTAGTTTAAAATCACACACCACGGTCTCGTTTCAGCGTCTCCCTTCTCCAGCTCTGAACCCAGGATGGAGTCTGCAGAGCCCTCAGGCAAGCCAAAAGATCCTTGTTATTCCGTGGGATCCTCACCCCAAAATAAAGGTAACCCAGAGTAAGACTGCCACCTCCAGCACACAGTGAAAACCCAGCGAGAAGGACTTTGTTCCAACCAGGGCAGACTCTGCCCGAGCCAGCCTGTACGCTCTCAGCACGCAGATAGCTCTCCTTTCTTCCTCTGTCCCGGGAACCATCCTCAGAGCCAGACATTGGAACTTCAAAAGCAGCAGGAGCAATTTTCCCCGGGGGACAGTGAGGGCATATGCTAGCTGCAGGGACGTGCTCACAGTCCCTGGGCAAGGGGGGCAGAAAGTGACCTCCAGGGAGCATCTCCCCCCTGGCTGGCCCAGCACCCCCCAGCACCCCAGTCTGGATCTGGGAGCCCCAGGGCTATCTCCACAAACCCAGCAAACACCGAGGGTGGGGCTGGCACACGTTTTTGCAACCCCCGAACAGAACTTTTCAGCAACTTGAGACGGAGAGCGCAAGTCCCGGCTGCCCAGGTGGCAAGAGTGATGTGAGCGCCGATCCAGCGGCAGGGCCCTCCTGCCCCCAAGAGTCAGCCCTTTCCCTCCGCTCACACCGTGCCCTGGCAGGCCCCAGCTCGGCCCGCTGGCCAGAACACCCAGCCCGGCTCCCTCCACGCCGGATGCAGGGCAGAGCCTCTGTGGCCCCCGGGAGCCCCCGACCCGGCGACGGCCACTGAGGTTCAGATGACCAGACCCTCTGCCTCCAGCCCCAGCGCTCAGCAGAAGAGCCCGGCCCGCGGTGTCCCCACCCCTCCAGGACACCCCCTCCTGCCGGGGGGACCAGCGCCTACCTCCCGCGCGGACGTCCAGCTGCTGTCTGGTTCAGGCTCCCGTCCTCGTGGGGCCGCGAGGCAGCTCGGAGCAGCCCGGGCGTCGGGGGCGGCAGGCAGGGTCTCCCGGCTGCCGCGGCCGTGGCTGCGATGGGCACAGCTGGAGCCCGTCCACGAGGAGCCAGATGCTGTGCGGCAGCAACAAACCAGCAAGCACATCGGGCGGAGGGCCGTTTCTGGAGGCTTCCGGGAGCTGGGCACCACGCTGTGTCTCTGCCTCGGATGGCTCCGCCGGCTCCTGCGGCTGCTTTTACTGTACCATAATGCACTAGGTCTGGCTTTTACCCTATTGAAAGAACATGAATATATTATTATCCACACAAAAGAGCAGGTTATTGTTTATGAATTACCAGCCTTCCCAGCAACAAAGGCTATTTTCATAAGAAAACTCAATTTCATTTTAGCTCCAATTTGATTACCAGCTGAAGAAAAGACGCTCTGCTCCTAACCCTCAAAGGATTTTTATTCATACCATTGAATGGGCTTTATTGCTTCCTTTTCAAAACTGACGTAGAAAGCTTTTAGAGTAAAACATTGACAAAAAATTATTGCGCTGCTATTTTGCGCAACCACGGAGCTGAAGAGGGCAATGATTTCTCAGCCATCCTTCACTGTACTTCAGAATAGCAGAGGCTGGAATTAATGACAGACCAGAGAGAGGAGGCGAGCCCAGGTCTCACAATACACGTCAAATCTAAATGATCACCATACATTGAAAAGCCCCCAAAAAGCCACAGCTGATTGATTCACGGCTTTCACAAGAAAGACAGGCTTGAAGAGTTTATTGCGCCACAATTTACTTGGAATTATCATAAAAACGAGTGCAGAGGCTGAATGTCACCCCAGCCTGCTCCAAAAACACACACCCAGGGACAGAGTTCAGGCAGACATTGTCGCCTCTCAGGCTGGAGCAGAGGGCGGCTGGGTGTCTGGGAAGAGGGTCCGTGTCCTCTTAACATGTTGAGCCGTGATTCGGGCTCCGTGGAGGATAATGCTCACCCCCACACACCCCGGAATATTTGTCCACCTTCATCATTTAAAACGGAAAAGACTCTCAGCTGGGAACAATGGCCCAGTGTCCTGGAGGCTGGATGCCTGCTCTGAGAGGGGCTGTCCCTCCTGGGGCTGCCCTGGAGGGCGCGTGTCTGTGGGCTTGGTCTTTCCATCCCCTAGGGACGCGGGAAGTTTGCAAGGGCTCAGTGGCTCACAAAAGTGGTTTGGAGGCAAATGTTTCAATAACTCAGGTTGTTGTCGCTAAAATGTCTCTCTCCACATGCACAGCACTCTTTCCATTAAAATTCGAGTAATAACACCTAAGCTGGCAGGATTGCCAAAGAAACCTGCACTTGACATTATGCAAATAGAGTCTGTGGCGTGGTAACTTGGCTCTGGAGGTGCTGGGCACGGCCGGCTCACGTGGACGCCTCGGGTGGGATCGGACCAGCCAAAACCGAGCAGATGCCCCTAGAAATCTACTGGCCAGTCAGCAGGCCAGCCCCTTCACTTGCTTGTCCACCTGGCACCGTCCAGGTAAAGAACAGGTAAAGAACGCGTCATGCTCAATGTTTCACTGGAAAACGGTGTTGATACTTCAGAACAAATTAACCAGAGAGTAAGACAACCCCCTCATTGGCCACCGCATTTTTCAAAGACTATTGAACTCAACACGGAATACAAGGGTTTTCTCTCTTCTCTCCGAGCCAGGCTTCCGAGCCTCCCTGTCCAGTAGGAGTGAGGGTTTCCACTTGTAATAAGTCGTTTTCCATGACCTTCCCGTCGTCACCATGTCTGACCACCAACAGTGGAGGCTGATGATGTCAAAGCTCATAATTAAAAAGCCAAGCTTCCGCCAAGCACTCGTGTGCCCACTGATAACTGAGCATTCGGAACTCGGTTGACAACAAAAGTCCTAATAACTAATTCCAGGGGCACCTTCCTCAGGGTTTCCTGACTTTAAGGCCTAAGGTCGAACGTTCACAGTAATTATGTCCTGTTAACTCACCGTGAACTCCGAATTAGCAAATGCTGACCATGGTTCCTGGGGAGGAACAGGCAGGCTCCGGCCAGCTTCCAGCCGCAACACGTCCACCAACCCATCAGCACGTGACCTTGTTTTGTGGGTGTTCTGTTAAAGACACCTTACAGGATACGTATCGATGCTCCGTTCACACGGAGCCTGCAGCCAGCAGCCTGTGACCCAGGCCTGAGGGAGGCTCCTCTAATGAACATACTGTCCATTACAGAAAGGCACAGAAAGGCTTCTCAGACTTTGGAACACCATGCTCACTCCAGCATTGTGCCTGGGGGCCATTTAAGACAGCAAAAATCACCCCAAACCCACAACAACTTGAAACATGTGGCTCTAAGGCTATGCAAAGGCCACATGGTCACAGTAAGAAAACCAAAACAAGAATCCGCTACCATCTCATCTGACCTGAGCTGGGGACACGTACATTGATTGATACATATTTTTTGCTACCCTGCACACGTCCATCCATGAGAGACCTCAAAAGGACCACGTGTATGGCTCTGAGGTTACAAATAAATGTGAGCCAATAGGCGAATTCACAGACACAGAGTCACAGATGAGGATCACGTTCACTGTTCCTTTTTGGACATAAGGCCATTTGCAGTTGAGTCCAGAAAGCTAAAAACTGAACTTTTTCCCCCAAAATGCAAGTACTGACGCCCCAACCCTGCTGTAACTGTATTTGGAGATGGACCTTTTAGGAGTTAAAAGGTTATATGAGCTCAGAAGGGCTTCATAGATGGCTCAGACAGTAAGGAATCTGCCTGCAATGCCGGAGACGCGGGTTCAATCACTGGTTCAGAAAGATCTCCTGGAGAAGGGAAGGGCAACCCTCTCCAGTATGCTTGCCCGCAGAATTCCATGGACAGAGGAGCCTGGTGGGTGATATCAGAAAGATGGGGCCCAGACCTTCGAGCTGGGGGCCTCCTAAGAAGAGGAAGAGAGAACTTTGCCTCTCAGTGCACAAGCCAAGGGAAGGCCTGGAGGACATGGCTGGCGGGCAGCCGCCTGCGAGCCGGGGAGAGGCCTCAGGAGGAGCCAGCCCCCGGCACCTCCGGCCTCGAGAGCTGGGAGGACGCCACACCTGTGTTTAAGCCGCCCGGCCGTGTGCTGCCACGACAGCCTGAGCGGATGGAGGCCCGGTGAGAGCCGGGAGAGAGACGTCAGTCTGCAGCCCACGAGATCTGCCAGTGAGTGTCTGCCGTTCACCAGCTCCAGGCGCAGGTCACAGGGCTTCAAAGACACCCCGGGGGGGACAGAGTGGCAGCCCGCAGGCCAGGGGACACATCCGGCCATGGCCAGGCCTGCAGCAGCCCTGGGGCCAGCCAGAGGGCCCACCCCCCAGGGGCCAACTCCTCACAACGGGAGCCTGGGAGCCGTGACATCACGACCACCGTCATGCCGCCAAGTGTCCTCAGAAGCAGAAGGCTGGGGTCCGGCCCTTATAGGGCCCCGGGAGCCTGTGCGCGGCCTCTCCCACCCAGGTGACCCCCATCCTCATCAAGTCAGAAAAATGCCACGATCACTGAGCTGATTGGAGAAGGACTGAAGGAGCCGATGTGCAGAGCAGGCCCAGGCGGGGCTCCAAGCCCTGAGCAGCCGCGGCTCTCCCACCTGGGTGTGACCACCCACGTGCAACGCCACGCACGCCCCCGAAGCCTGCCTGCAGGTACGTTTGCCGAGGCTTAACCAGGAAAAGCGTTTCTGGACCTTGAACAAGTCTCAGCTTCCAGGGAGAAAGGAACACATAGAATGGACAGAAATGATGTTCTCTTCAAAAATAAACACAGAGATGGCATCTAATGTTATCACTAAAAGACCAGAAAGTTTTCTATCTTATGATTTTTTTTTAAGTAATTTGAATGAGGCTTGAAACTTCTAATTCTGAGAATATAAACAAATACCATGTTGTAAAAAAATAATAATATAATAAGGAAATTGACATGTGACCCAGTACTAACTAAAGAACAGATTCTGTTCAAATTTCACAGAATTGCATGCTCATGTCCATTATTCGCTTTCACACCTCACTCGAGATTCCACATGGTATTTAGCTGCTCTGAGCAGCTTCAGCTGCATGCAACAAATTCTGGTCAATTGTCTTTTCATTTTTCTTCTGTTACAAATATTTTCTAATTTTCCGTATTTATGGCTTCTTAGATATACCCGTCATTTAAAAGTGGACACTTACTTTCCAAACACATGGGGTTTTTTGAGTAAAAAGAGAAAGGTAAACACAGGGAAGGTTGATAACGAAGCTTTTCCCCGGGCTGTGGTGGCGTCCGGAAAGCCAGCGAAGGTCCAGTCTGGGCGTCAGGCAGACCCGCCCCTTGTTTGGGGGCCAGTTTCTCAGTCTCTCCAATAACCTCCGATCTCCTCGACGATCAGCAGGGCTGCTCACCTGTCCTGGCTTCATGCAGCTGCACACAGTAGGAGCTTGAGTAAGTATTAGCATGAGATGCCGTGAACATTACTCACGACTCACTGAGAGTCAGCAGGGCTGGAGCCCCAGAGTTTCATCACACGTCAGCCAAGGTCACATGCTCGGAACTCAGGTCAGCAGGGAGGGTGACGGTGGATTCAGGGCTCCGAGCTTGTTCACCAGAGAGAACAGCACCTTCAGAGCCACGTGGCCCACCCACCTTTAGAGCGTCCTTCAGCTACACTGGGAGGCTTCCCTGGAGGCTCAGACAGTAAGGAATCTGCCTGCAATGCAGGAGACTGGGGTGCAATTCCTGGGTCAGGAAGACCCCCTGGGGAAGGACAGGGCATCCCACTCCAGTGTTCCCACCTGGAGAATCCCATGGACAGAGGAGCCTGGCAGGTACAGTCCACGGGGTCGCAGAGTCGGACACGACGGAGATTCTGACACTTTCTCTTCACTTTCAGCTGCACTGAGTCCGTTTCCTGCCTCCCTCGTCATCATCCGGACACATGAGATCCCACTCGCCTGAAGACTTGCAGCCGACCGCTGAGGTCCAGCCCTGCAGGAGCCCTGCAGCGAGAGCGCGCCTGCCCCGTGATCAGGCCTGCAACCGTCTGAAGTCAACGACTGTGGTCCCAGCTCCGGGAAGTCTCATCAGGTCTCCCGGGCCCCGAATGACGCGTGACACCTTGTCCTCAGGCTTCGTCCTTGAGGCCAAGTCCAGTCCCCCGAGAAGCAGAGCTCTGGACCAGAGTCTAAGTCAGGAGGCCACGGAGGCGGAAGAACCACACTGTTCAAGCGGGAAAAGCTCACCCGTGAGCTCAGCCCCGGGTGGCCGGCGTGCGCACCATTGGTGGAACCTGACATGGATCGCTCAGGTTTCCTCCGCGGCTCTGAGGGCCTCACAAAGACATTTCCCCGAAGCCTGATGGCGTCAGAGGAGACTCTCTGTTGTCACTGGACATTTAAGGAGCAGGGGATGCTGCCTTTAACTTGATGGCCATCCACTGCTCAAGAAGAAGATCTAAAACCTGCGTAGCAACTCATTCGTGTCTGACTCTCTGCAACCCCACAGCCTGGAGCCCACCAGGCTCTTCTGTCCATGGGATTCTCCAGGCAAGAGTATTGGAATGGGTTGCCATTTCCCTCTCCAGGGAATCTTCCCAACCCAGGGATCAAACAGCTATCTCCTGTGTCTCCTGCCTTGCAGGCACATTCTTTACCCGCCGAGCCACACCAGGATAAAAATCACTTTCCATTTTTTATCACTGTCCAGTTTTTATCTTATTCTACTTCATGTTTCAAAATTACAATCCAGACGCTCTCAATTTCCTCCCCCCTCTACACTCCTCTTTTTTCCCCTCTTCTGATTATCAAAAAAATAGAGATTGGCCTCATGTGCTTGGCTCACAAGTTCTTACAATCTATGCACATCTAAAAATTAGAATCCAGATGGGTATGAGCCATTTCAGCCTCTATTTCCATATATAAAACAGCAAGGAAACAAACCAGACTCAACCCAAAGGACAAATTGCCTCATGCAGGCAATCTCAAGTTAAAATCCTTCTGGACTTGAATGCTTGATCCAGAAGTGCTGCTCCAGGGAGGAGCGTTATGACCTCCAAGGCTTTTCAGGTCGTGCTGGACCGTGGCCATCAACAAGTTCAAAGGCCAGCTGCACCCTCTCACCCCAAAGGGAGCCCCATGCCCCCAAATACTCCAGTATTCCTACCTGGAGAATCCCATGGACAGAGGAGCCTGGTGGGCTGCAGTCCAGTTCAGTTCAGTCGCTCAGTCATGTCCAGCTCTATGCAGCCCCCATAGACCACAGTACGCCAGGCTTCCCTGTCCATCGCCAACTCCCACAGCCTGCTCAAACTCATGCCCATGGAGTTGATGATTCCATCCAATCACCTCATCCTCTGTCATCCCCTTCCCCTCCTTTCTTCAATCTTGCCCAGCATCAGGGTCTTTTTCAGTGAGTCAGCTCTTCGCATCAGGTGGCCAAAGTATTGGAGCTTCAGCTTCAGCATCAGTCCTTCCGATGAACCCAGGACTGATCTCCTTTAGGATGGACTGGTTGGATCTCCTTGCAGTCCAAGGGCCTCTCAAGGGTACAGCCCATAGTGTCTCAAAGAGTCAGACATGACGCAAGTGACTTAGCACACACGCTGGGTCCTAAGGTTCCTGTAGCCTCACTCGGGCCACGGATGGTGGGAAGCCTCTGCCCGGGTGGCCAGGCAGGCCGGGGTGGGGGGCCCAGCCACAGCAGGAGGAGAGGACAGCTGGTCCAGAGGGAGCGGGAGGCTGTGCTGGCCAAGGGGCAGGGGAGAGGGCGTCCAGCTGAGGTCAGATCAAGCTGCCCAGAGGTGCCCACAGGCTTCAGGGTAAGGAGGGAGGGATCCGCATTCGACTGTGGGGTCTGGTTTAGCATGAGGACAGGGCTCCCTGCAGCTGTGTGGACGGGCCCCGGCTGCGGGCGCAGTGAGTGTTCCGTCCGGGGGCAGGGCTGGGAGCAGCAGCCTCGGCAGACACAGCCCGCCTTGAGCCTGGCCCTGCAGCCCGGGCACACCCACGGCCAGGCCTCCTCCGTGGGGAGATGGGCCACGTGTGCCCTTGAGGCTCGTCCCGGGGCCCTGCTCCAGGGCTGGGCCCCAGGGATGTCAGGCGGCACAGGTTTCCTCACTTGTTTCACCCAGAGGGACTTGAGCACAGACGCATCCCCCTCGAGCCTCCCTCCTGGAGAGGCAGGGTGTGGTCCAGATTATCACTAGGCCTCATCTCCTCCAGAAACACCCTAGCCTTGGACACGCCCAGTCCTGCAGGTCACACCTGGGTCTGAATCTCCTTATACTAAATATATATCCCCTCTGAAAACAACCAGCTGGGGCATCAAGACCAGCTACAGGTGTTTTCTTTTACCAAGAAAAAAAAGAAAAACCTAGATAAGATACAAAGCCCAGGGAGATGGAGGCGGTGATGATGCAGAAGGAAGAGGTGAAGAGAGACGAGAGTCCCATACAGGCAGACACGGGCGAGGACAGGAGGCGACAGACAGCTGAGAGGTGACGGGCTGGGGGAGGTCGGTGAGCTGGTGGGGACCAGGGATGGAGGGGGTCTGGGGGGGGGGGGGGTGCGGGAACGATCCCAGGGGGGGCTGGGGGAGGCAGCACTGCCAAACGGAAGCGTCTTTTCTCCTGCGGAAATCAGTGTTACCCCTAAAAGTCAGTCACCCTCCTAAGCCAAGTTTACAGTAAGCAAACCATGAGATGATGGTTAGCTGGTGGGACACCAGTGGGAATGGAATATGGATGCAAATTCACTTATGCACACTCATACACACGCACACACACACACGCTCACACAAGCACGCTCACAGACACGCACGCTCATACACACATGCACACACACACCAGGGTTAGAAGGGGCCAGGCTTGCTCCTGTGCGTCCAATTCCAAGCAAGGAATAATCACAGCCGAAGGCGGGGAGGGTGGGAAGCATGCGGAGAGCCCGGCGCTGCTTCATGACGTGGAGAAAGGGGGATGACCAGGGAAACCAGGATGAAAAGGCAACGCCAAGGGTGGCTCACAGCCACTGCGGAAAGACAGTGCCCACGGGCGGTGAGTGTGTGGAAATGTGTGGAGAAAACGCAGGGAGAGCCACCTCCACGCAGGCCTCGGGGTCGGGAGGACTGGGCGGACCCTCTGGGCACAATGGTGCTAGAGGGCCAGGAGCCCAGAGAAAGTTAGGGCGGGACAGTCGAGGGATCCAGACAGATTCCACCTGCTGGCTCATCACCGTCAGCGGACCTGCCTCATCGCCTGCGTCCCTTCAAGGTCAGGCGGTTCTCCGTCCACAGGGAGCCCCGCACCAGAGCTCGGGGAACAGAGGCGTCGGCCCTGCTCAGATGGGGAAGTGAGGCCTGGAGCCGCAGCCCAGTAGCACGACTCCAGCTCCAGCCCCCAGGCTCCGGGGGACACAGGAGACCCCCGAGAAGCCTGCCTCCAGCCCTGTGCCCCACCCGTGTGAGGGGCTTCCTTTAGGGCGGGGGACCCTGTTCTTTGTCTCAGATGTGGGCTACTTCACAGAACATGGGAGGGGGACGAGGGCCTGGGCTCAGGGGGTGTGGGGACCCCCCAGGCCAGAGTGGGGGGCCGGCCCAGCAGGACACCGCCAGTCGCTTTGCACACGGCACCCACTCACGCTCACTGGTGACGATCAAGACACTCAACCACTGCACAGCAGAGGGCCAACCGATCCAACAGGGGCAGCGTCGTGGAAAAAGAGGCGCCTGGGAGCCCTGACCTGCTGGTCGTGACCCCCCATTGATGGCCACGGGGACCAGGGTCTGGTAGCAGAGGAGGGGACTTGGGGGCCTGAGTGAGGGTCCATCACCGACCACTGCAGTGGAAGGTCGACCACTTCCGTGTGCTGGCCACGGCCCTCACACGGGGACAGCACCGCCCACGACTCGTGACCATGGGTTTATGCCAAACAGAGCACTGAAAGTTGGCGGCTTGCACGGCAGCTGCTGCTTGAGATTCCAGATCCGGGAGCCAGCGCTCTGCGCGAGGCTCGGCTGAGGCGCGTCTCAGCTCTGCGGACCGCAGCCATCAGCGGGCGCTGCTTCTGCTGGTCTGCCTGGAACACCCAGCACCAGCCTCCAGCAGGGAGCCTGGGCGTGCTCTCGGGGCAGCAGCAGCCTCAGGAGGGGCAGGAAGACTCCTCAAGGGCTGGGCTCGGGGCAAGGATAAGGCCAGCCCCCTTCGCGTGCGGGCCACAGCCAGCCAGGGTCAGCCCAGGTCCTGAGAGAGGAAACAGCCCCAGCTCTGGTGGGAGGACAATCCCGCCAAGTGGTACAATCCGCCAAAATGCACTGAAAACCCAAGATGCCCCCGAAGCCTCCAGACTCCGTGGGGCCAGAGAGAGGCGGGGGAGGCCTGATTTGGAGAGCCATTCAGTTTTCGATTTAAAAGCCTGGAGGGAGTTGGGAAGAGGTCTTTCTTCTGCGTGTTTTTGCCTGGAGACTAAGAGTAAAAGCTTAGGCCAGTGGAGTCAATTTTCATTTCATGTATTTGTTTTTCTTTTTTTTTTTACTTATTTATGCAATCAGCTGAATCCAGGGGTGATTTTCCTCTGTGTTTTGAAATAAAGCCTTCAAAGTTTGTGCCCTGGGTCTGCATGTACTTGGCAGAACCTCTGTGCCCAGTCCTGCAGATAACAGAGAGGATGTATTTATATTTAATGCAGTCACCTTTGAGGGGAATTTGGGTGAGGAGTTTTTAAACAGTGAAAAAGGACTGGATGCACAAAAGACCAGGAAGGACCCACAGCTGAGGCCAAGAGACCCAAAGAGTGCTTGGGGTCCACTTTATCCTGCTCGGACTCAAGGAAGGGGCTCTTTGCTTCCTCTTCATCCCAATGAAGCCAGAAGCCCTCGACAGCGGGCAATGCTCCTTTATCTTTAAAGAAAACAACATTCTTCTATCCATTTGTTTTGCATTTAGTCTGAATGAATCAGATTTTTTAAAATGCATTTAGTGTGATGAAAGGTTGACCATTTCATGTAGGAAAAAAACTAAGAGCAGTCAGGACCCTGCTGGCATGTGGGCATGCAGGGGTTTGTTAGGCTTTTAGTGACCCCTAGGGAAAGAGCACGGCCCCCCCAGACGGCAGAGCAGAACAGCGAGACCCAGAGACGCCCCCAGAGTCCCAGGAGCTGCACAGGCGTGTGCTTCCGCCCAGCACTGCTCCGCCAGGACCCCAGACCTGGGAGCCCCCCGGCAGGACACGTGACCAGAATGCCCCCAGTAACATTCATTTTCGTTTTCGGTTCGGTTCCCTGAGGCCGTTGCCACAAAATTCCACCTGGGCTTCCCTGGTGGCTCAACAGTGAAGAACCTGCCTGTAAACGCAGGAGACCCGGGTTCCGTCCCTGGGTCGGGAAAATCCCCTGGAGAAGGGAATGGCCACCCACTCCAGTACTCTTGCCTGGAGAATCCCATAAACAGAGGAACCTGGTGGGCTGCAGTCTATGGGGTAGCAGGCAGTCAGACACAACTGAGCACGTGTGCGCACGCGCACACACACACACACACACACACACACACACACACACACGCACGCACGCACGCAGTGGGCCAGCATACAGCGCTGCCCAGAGTCAGAGGGCCCACGCCCAGC
Source organism: Hydropotes inermis (assembly GCA_020226075.1). Classification (NCBI taxonomy): domain Eukaryota; kingdom Metazoa; phylum Chordata; class Mammalia; order Artiodactyla; family Cervidae; genus Hydropotes; species Hydropotes inermis. Next base: position 79,614,249 of record CM035276.1, on the reverse strand, counting down.
CCTGGAGCCGCCCAGCCTCGAGCTTCTCCTCGCCCCACCTAATCATTCACCTCCATCCTGGCACCACAAGGCATAACCTCCTTCCTTACCCACAGCACAGCCTGGACAGGACCCTGACCCCAGGGCTTGACTGCCAGACCAGCCCGTCCCCTGCACCCCATGCTCTCCTTCAGCCGACAGCAGCCCAGACCTGCCCTCCCTGACCAGCCTCTCCAGTGGGTCCACTCAGACCCTCTTCTTTGCTTCTCAGGCGTGCCTTTCCCACCAGACATGTTCCTCCATCACCAGACGCTCAGGTGGGCCGCAGCACCCAGAACCCCATCTGGGGTCAGAGCCCAGAGCTGCCCCACTCCGCGCCTGCTGCACCCCAGGGATGGCGCAGACAGGCTCAGTCCCCCCAGATCCTGGACACCCAGCTCCCGTCTCCACTCGGCTGTAGGGAGGAGCAGAGTGCACCCACCCTTCTCTATGTCCCAAACTTTCCATCTGCCAAAGAACCGCTGATCCTGCCAAAGACCTGTCTTCCCAGAGATGGGGCCAGGAGGAAGCGTGTCCACACAGCGGCTTGACATGTGGAGAAAAGGAGCCACGCAAGCAGAAAGGATCGTCTTCACCTATGGCGGGCTCGGGTTTTCTGTTTGTAGCAGAAACAATGAGAGCCCATCTTTTGCCGTGTGTGGTCCCCCAGGAGCGCCTGGCCCAGCTCAGCCTCTCTCCTCCTGAACCCCGATGCAGGCACAGCCAGGCCCCACCCTACCTGCTGCTCCTGCAGATCTCGGATGAGCAGAGACGGTGGTCAAAAGCACACGTGGCCGCATCCGGAGACCCGACCTCGCAGCATCTACTCCGCTCACTGGATTCTAAAGCCACCCTTCTTCTCTGCGGCAAAGTCCGAGCTCAGCCTACGGCAGCTCCTACTCTGCACCCTGGGGCAGAGGACTTGGTTCCCTCAAGAAGGAGCAGTGGGCAGAGCTAGAGCCCTGGGTTCCAGTCTCCACAGCGTGACGTGGACTCAGCCAAGCATCACCTGCGGGTCCCCAGACTTGTGAGCAACCACTCGAAACCGCCACCCTTGCTGACAGCTGAGCAGACTGACCGCTGGGCTCACCTCCCCCAGAGAGGCTCTCACACAGCCATCCCTTCTCTTGTTTCGGATGTAGATCTGATCAGAAAAAAAGAGGGCCCTAAGGTCTCTGTTTTTCAAGGACACAGTTTGTTACTTGGGGGAGCAGATCAGTCACATGACAGCACTCCCTTCTGTTGGAGAAGCTCCCCTGGTCCTACCCAGGATGAGGGGTGGGTGTGTGTACACGTGTGTGTACATGTGTGTATGTGTGCACATGTGGATCTCTGTGCGCATACATGTGTTGTACACATATGTGTATATATGCGTGCATGTGTATCTGTGTGCATACATGTGTTCATTGTGCACATATGTGTATATGTGCATACACGTGTATACATGTGCCTGTGTGTACGTGTGTGCACCTGTGTGTATCTGTGTGTGTGCATGTGTATATGTGCATGCATGTACATATGTGTCTCTCTGTCTGTATGTATGTGTGTACATGTATCTTGTGTACATGTGTATGTGTTTGTGCATGTGTGTGTGTACATGTGTATATGCATGTGTGTATGTGTGCGTGTGTTTGTGTCTGCATATGTGTATGTGTGTGCACGTGTATGTGTATCTGTGTGTGTGTGTATGAGAGTGTATCAGTGTATATATATATATATATATATATATATATACACCGATGTTTGTATATATGTACATATATACATATGTACAAACATATATGTATATATGTTTGTGTACATATAGTGTGTATGAGAGTGTGTCGGTGTATATATATGTTTGTGTACGTATATGTAGATGATGGTGAGATGGTGAAGGACAGGGAAGATGGTGATGGACAGGGAAGCCTGGCGTGCTGAAGTCCACGGGTCACAAAGAGTCAGACATGACTGAGTGAACAACAACATATGTAGGTGTATATATATATATATATATATATATATATATATGGTGGTGTATATATATTTATGTATATCTGTCTGTGTATACCTATGTGTGTGTATATGTGTATATATGTTTGCATATGAATGGGTATATATCTATTTATGTACATGTGTACGTGTGTGTGTGTGTGTGTGTGTGTATGTATAAATGATGGTTAATGTTATGTGTTATCTTGGCCAGGCCACAGTGCTCAGATGTTTGGCCAAAGTGAGTCAGTCTGGAAGCCTCCATGGAGTCATTTTTCAGATGTGACTAATATTTTAATGACCAGGCTTTGAGCAAAGCAGAACACCTTCCAAAATGTGGGTAGGCCTCATCCAATCAGCTGAAGGCTCTAAGAAAAACAGAGATTCCCTGAAGAGGAGGGAATTCTGCCTCCACATGGCCTTTGGAGATGAACTGTCATGCCAGCTCTTCCCTGGGTCTCCAGTGCACCTGCCCCACACTCATGGGAGCCAACTCTGTAAACTGAATCTCTCTCTCCCTAAATATATATATATATATATATATATATATATATATACAGTTTACGTGTGTATATGTATATATATATATAACTGTAGACAAACATGCATAACCTCACACACACATTCTATTGTTTTATTCCTCCAGAAAACTATAGAAAATTAGTCCCTGACTGACACATGAATTTACCTAATTTTTAATAAATGTTGACTCTTACCTTCATCCTGACACCTGGTTTTACTCACTTGAGAGCCACCTGGATAGATTTGTTCATCACTAAAGTCCTCCCTGCCCTGCACATTTCCAGCAGCTGCATAGAATTGTACAGAAATGCCAGTTACTCAGCCAAAGATCTGCTGATTTTCCAGACGAATCAGCTTGCCTACCCTTCTCCAGTGTTTCTTATAAAACGCCTTCCAACGTGGCCCAGTGGGAACAAGCCCTCCCAAGGTCCCACCCTGCCCTGCCCTCCCCTGGTTGCGTGCTGGATGGGGAAGGGTCTGCAGAGCCCAGGCCCTTCCGTGGGGACCCGCGCTCCCTTCATGGAGATGCTGGAGGTGGCCCCCAGGTAAGCATGGCCCGCGGCCACAGTCTACACCTGGCTCTCCTCATGGAACATGTCATTAGCGGGAGAGTCCTACGCCGCACACACAGCGCTTTCCGCCATTTATCACAATGTTGATCTTTATTTTAAATATAAATCAGGCAATCATTTATGTCTTTTATGTTCTTTGTATTTATTCAAGAATATTTAACTGTAGACAAAAGGTGACTTATTCATTATTCATCCTGAACAAGGCAAGTATGGCAATTTGAAAAGGCTGACATTTGAGCTTTTTGCCAACACTAGCAAAATTATATCCTTCCCATTGTAAATCAATGAAGTAGAATCATCGTGCACAAAGGAATTAAATTGCCTTGTCACTTTAATAAGGCCACCTTATACACAACCTTCCGCCAGCACCATTGTGCACAGAGATGGCGACCCATCCCCAGCCGCCTGGGTCTCAGCTGGCTCTCCGATTACACGAGCGTCCTCCAGGTCCTTCTCTTCCCAGGAGACGGTGTCAGTCGCTATCAGCGACACGCACGCCTCTGAGCAAATCAGCGCCCAGCTACAGCCGTGTGCGGGCATTCTGTGGACTTGTCCCTCTCCTTGGACCCTCTGCCTCCTACCACTCCTTGCACCCGCGCACGCAAACACACTTACGCAATCACACACACTCTCATGCCTCGAGAAATAACTCTACCAACTCATTCTTGTTTTCACTGAGAAAGGTCTAAATCCTCCGGGTCGGAGGCATTTTTGTAACATCTAATGACAACCCTTCAAACGTGAGCATCTTTGTTGTTGCTCAGTCGCTCAGTCGTGTCTGACTCTGTGACCCCAAGGACTGCAGCAGGCCAGTCCTTCACCATCTCCTGGAGCTTGCTCAAACTCATATCCATCGAGTCGGTGATGCCATCCAGCCATCTCATCCTCTGTCGTCCCCTTCTCCTCCTGCCTTCAATCTTTCCCAGCATCAGGGTCTTTTCCAGTGAGTCAGTTCTTCGCATCAGGTGGCCAAAGTATTGGAGCTTCAGCATCCATCCTTCCAATGAATATTCAGGGTTGATCTCCTTTAGGATGGACTGGTTGGCTCTCCTTGCAGTCCCAGGGACTTTCAAGAGTCTTCTCCAACACCACAGTTCAAAAGCATCAGTTCTTCAGCACTCAGCCTTCTTTGTGGACAGTCGAAAAAGAGAAAGGAAGGGCGGGGCGGGCGGTAAACGTACAAAGCACAGGAGCGGCTGGGCAGTGGCCAAGAAGGCAGGTGCGGGTGGCTCAGGAGATGAGAACGTCCTCTCTCCCTGCTCCCCAGCACTGCAGTCATCCCTACAGAACAGAGGTGGTGCTCCCCAGTGGAACGGTGAAGGCACTGATGGCAGCCTCAAGGCATCAGTGTGTTTTTGGAGGATGGAAAGCAAATACACAGTGGCCACTGACAGAGACAATACAGTGGTGATGAAGCCTGGGTGTCGTCAGGATGGAGAAAGCAACACTTGGCTGCAGCTCCCCAAGGACCCCCAAAAGGCTTGGGAATGGGAGACACCCGAGTCTCCTGAGGGGGGGATGTCGGGTGTGGAGGGCAGGGTCTGTTGAGGCGTATTTGGACCCCAGGCCCCTTCCCCAACTTCCACGGGCAGGAAGCGGCCCCCAGCCCACTGCAGCTGTCTCTGAGGCGGGATCCGTAAACTCTGCCACGCGGGACCGGAGGCACAGCCGGGTGTGGAGCTGAGACGCCGCCCTAACAGCCGGAGCAGCAGTGCGGGCGCACGGCGGGACGCAGCATCCTTCTCGGGCCGCGCCCCAGCGGCCAGGTCTCGTCAGGCAGGGGCGCTGTCTGGGACCCGACAAGCCAGCCCCTGTTCGGGGGCCTCCAGCGGCTGCTCCAGCCCCCGGCCTCATCCCGGAAACCGCATCCAGACCTACGTCCGGAGTCAGAGTCTCCGGGCACTTGGAGAAAGTCCCCAGCGCAAAACCCAGAGGCAGGAAGGTGGGAGAGAGAGGAAAAAAAGAATTAGCTCAGAGGAAATAGAAATAATAAAGGGAGCAGGGGAGCTTCGTTCAAGTACAGTTAACATCAGAGAGATAAGAGACGTCGATTGTTATGGACAAGGATAGCATGCCATAAAAGACACATCGTTCAGAAAATTCAGAGAACACTAAGCTTTTTTTCTTGTTCACTTGAAGGACTAGAAATAGAGAAAATCATTTGGATAATGAAAAATACAGAGATGGAAGTTCAGAGAGAAAAACTCAATGACTGATTCAGGAATTTTAATACCTATTTCCAATTAGAATTTTTTTTAAATAAAAGAGCAAATAAGGGTGATGAGCTTGCCCCCGACCCCAAGAGCTGGGCCTGAGCCCTCTTGGGATGTGGTTTCCGCCTCCCAGGACAAAAGCAGGTTGTTCCTGGGGCCAGACCTGCCCCCTGATGTCCCGAACACCCACCTCCCCCTCTGGGCACCCCAGGGCTGGGATCAAGGTCAGCCCCACACCTGTGGATGAGGAGAGGAGAGTTCCTCTGGAGGACACGGGACAGCTGTCCCCAAGGGGAAGAACTTCACTTTGGCTGGGGGCGGGCAGGGGTGGAGTCACAGCTCCTAGGCGAGCAAGCTTGTCTGGGGACAAACCCAGGGGCCAGCTCACCCAGGAGGTCAGAGGAAGAGGAGTCGGCAGACAGCAAAAGCTAATAAAAAAGCAGGCGGTGATCGAGTGGGTGGGGGGACATGAAGGCGTCATCAAGGTGTCCACATAGAGACTGACCATCAGGGCAAAGAAACAAGTTACTGGGGGAAAAAAGAGAAAAGAAGGAAAGCAAACAATTAAAAATAAATAAATAGAGCATGTCATAACAATACACACAGTAACTATAACACTTCATCACAGAACACGACTGACTCAAACATTACATTGAAAACTAAAGATTTTCAAATGGTTTCACGAAGTAAAATCAAACCCCAGGTGTATCCAGGAAATGCATCCAGAACAAATGTCTCCTTCTGCCAAAAGGGCGAACGGTTTCGGCAGAAGCACAGTGGGAGAGGAGGGCTGTGAAGGGTCAGTGTAGGATGCCGGTGCAGAAACGGCGTTCAGACAGACGGAAAGGACACCTTGGGTGCTTAAAGCAACCACTCGTGATGCCGTGTCTGCTGTGAGCGCCCTCGTGAAGCACAGAGCCACCTGTGAGGTGCGGGACCATCAGGACGCAGAGACAGGAACCGCTGAGCTCCGGGGAAGACCGCTCCCCTCGGCCCAAGAAAGGTCAAAGGGCAAAGCATCAGGAAGGAGACAGAGATCCTGGTGACGCAGTGAACTTCACCTCTGGACACAGGACATGCCCCCCAAACAGTCATGGAAACACACCCCACATTTCGCCACAAGCAAGTGGTCAATAATGAAACACAAACATAAATCTCCACTAGGAATGCCAAAAAGCTACAATACAGAATCTACGTACTGTACCAAAAAGCCCTTTTTTCTTCTTCTTGGGGGGAAAGAAACCTCTATAATAAAAAACAGTCATTAGCTGAAATATACAAATAAAAATTGTAGAATTACTAAAAATTAGGGGCAATAAAAGTGCTGCATATCAGAATGTATGGGACACAGTTAAAACAGTGATCAGGGAAAATTGTGTAACTTTAAAAAATTATACCAATAGAATAAAAGAAAAAAATTAAGGAATTAAGTTCCCAACTCAAGACCTGGAAAGACAGCTATAAAATAAGCCAAGAAAAAGCAAAAGGAAAAAAAAATAATAAAGCTAATAAAAGTAAATGTGACAAAATAGAAACCAAATTCATATTTACTTAATATTTGCTAAGTAATTCTGAACATAACTATTAATAGAACATAATGGAAAATTAAGCACAAGTATTAAATCAAAATGTAGTTTCTTTTAGAAGAGATGAACACATACTTCTATAATTTGCCTAAACAAGAAAATAAAGAAAGAAAGGGAGAAATAACAAAGAAAAATATGAGCATAAAAAACTAAGAACTATTTTGTACAACTGCATGCAAACTCACTTAAAAATATAGTTGAAACAAAAACATCCTGGTTTAGTCGCTAAGTCATGTCCAACTCTTTGTGACCAAAGCCCACCAGGCTCTTTTGTCCAGGAGACTCTCCAGGCAAGAATACTGGAGCGGGTTGTCATTTCCTTCTCCAAAATAATATCCTAGGAAAACACAATTTTCTAAAATTGACCCAAATAAAGATAGAAAGCTTAAACAGACTTACTCCCAGAGACAAAATACAGAAAGTTTTCTAAGAGAACTGCTCCTTTAAAAAGAAAATAAAACTCAAAAGGTTTATTGGGAATCTATTATACAAATACAAAATAATCTCAACACTATTTAAATTGTGACTGAAGCGACTTAGCAGCAGCAGCAGCAGCAATAAGAATTCATGGTATTTCTCTAAATACACAGACACACACTTAGACATATGTACAGACCTAGCTCCATTTGCATCTGCGCGCATGTGTGCTAAGTCACTTCAGTCACGTCCAACTCTTTGCAGCCCTAAAGACTGTAGCCCACCAGGCTCCTCTCTCCATGGGATTCTCCAAACGAGAATACTGGGGTGGGTTGCCACTTCCTCCTCCGAGGGATCTTCCCAACCCAGGGATCGAACACATGTTGTTGTCTCCTGCATTAGCAATCTGGTTCTTTACCAATAGCACCACCTGGGAAGCCCACGTTTGTACTTAAATGCACACATACACGTCTATACGGGAAAGTGTTAGTTGCTCAGTTCTGTCCGACTCATTGCGACTCCACATACACAGAGGTAAAGTCAGACTTTAGGTTATTATATTTCTTAATAGGAAAATAATAGAGGTATTTCCCACTAAGGTCAGAAAGAAGGCAAGAATTCCCATTCTCCACACTACTATTTTGGAGAAGGAAATGGCAACCCACTCCAGTCCTCTTGCCTGGAAAATTCCACAGATGGAAGACCCTGGTAGGCTACAGTCCATGGGGTTGCAAAGAGTCAGACATGACTGAGTGACTTCACTTTCTTTCTATAGTTCCTTTTGGAGAAGGAAATGGCAACCCACTCCAGTGTTCTTGCCTGGAGAATCCCATGGACAGAGGGGCCTGGTGGGCTACAAGCTATCGGGTTACAAAGGGTTGGACACGGCTAAGCAACTCTCTCACACACACACACTATTATTTAACTCTATATTGAAAATATAATTAATATAACTGGATAAGGAAAAGTCATTACAGGGTTAAAAATTTGGAAAGTAATAAAACTTTATATGCACATGAGGCAAAAATATACTTGGAAAATCAAAGAGACTCAACAATGAAAATAACAAAAATAATAAAAGAACTTTTAAAAATAGGAGAAGGTAAAATGAATCCACAAAAACAAATAGCATGTGTCTCTGTGGGTGTGCAATGGAAGAGAAACACTATTACAAAAGCAACAAAGAGGGTCTAGTGCTTATGAGTTAACCTATCAAGAAATATGCAGAATGCACATGAAAAGCACAAAAATGACTTGAACAAATGAAAAAAGAAAAATCCTTTGTTCTTGCAGAGGATAATTCAACATTATAAAAACATCAATCCTTCTTAGAGATACTATATAAATTTAACAAAATGGAAATAAAACTCCCAGTAAGTTTTTATTGTGAACTTACACAAGCTGATTCTACAGTTTAAATGAAAAATTAAGCCTTCAACATAATTATATTGCATATTATTCAAATGCAGCTAATAGCTAGGAAAATTCTAAAAGCAGAGCAGTGAGGGAGGATTAATCCTACTCGATATTAAAACATTCTAAAAAGCCTCAATAATTAAAGCCGTGATCTTGGCAAATGAGCAAGCCAACCAGTTGAACAACAAGTCCAGGCAGAGACCCAAAATCATATGTGAATACAATTCACGGTGAGGGTGACATCTCAGATCACTGGGAAAAGATGGTTTCTGTGATAATAGAAGATGTTGCTGACACACAGCATACCTATGGTCCATCTGCCCATGTCCTCTGCCTGCCTTTTGTCTGTGGAAAAACTTTAGCCAAAGAATAAGCTTAATCAGAGAAGTGAGAACATGCCGAAGCAAAGGGAAGAGTCAGAGCAGACCAAAGAATAGCCACGCGGTCAGCGAGCAAAGCCAAGGGCTTCAGTCCCTGCTCAAGGCCTACAGGTAGCATTCAGGACCCTGCAGACCCTGAAACACCGGGTGGAAGAAGCCAATGACACGGTGACCAGACTGCAGCCGGGACAAGCTGCCACGACTCTGAGAACCGGTCTCAAGGAGACGGGAACAAGGGGACCGTGGCCCTGAAGACCAGCTGTTCTGAGACGACCAAGACCGTGCTGGGCAGACCGGTGATGACCGGTTCTGTGACGACTGTCAGAGCAGACTCCACTTCTGCATGGAGCCCTCCCCTCAGTCTGTAAAAGCCCTGGACCCCTGGTTGAGGGGGGCGGGGGTGAAGGTCAACCTCCAGACAGGAGTCTGCCCTACCTGCCCCCCGTCCCCAGTTGCCAGCCTCCAAAATAAAACAAACTTTCCTTTCCACCAGCCTTGCCTCTTTCTTGGCTTTTGAGCAGTCAAATGGACCCCAGTTTCATTAATATTGTGATCACTGTGTGGCTGTTTAAAAAGGGCATAAATGAGTCTATCTTTCACACCATATGCCAGAATAAAGACCAAACAGATCAGTGATCTACATAGGAAAACTTCTAGAAGAAAATATGGGTAGATTCTTTTATAATGAAAGATGTGAAGGAAACTTTTTAAACTGTGACATAATTTATATGCAGTAAAAAGCAACAGCTGGACCACAAAGAAGGCTGAGCACTGAAGAACTGATCCTTTTGAATTCTGGTGCTAGTGGACAGCAAAGAGATCCAACCAGTCCATCCTAAAGGAGATCAATCCTGAATGTTCATTGGAAGGACTGATGCTGAAGCTGACGCTCCAATAGTTTGGTCAGCTGATGCAAAGAGCCGACTCATTAGAAAAGACCCTGATGCCGGGAAAGATCAAAGGCAGGAGGAGAAGGGAATGACAGAGGATGAGATGGTTGGATGGCATCACCAGCTCAATGGACATGGGTTTGGGTGGACTCCAGGAGTTAGTGATGGACACGGAGGTCTGGCGTACTGCGGTTCATGGGGTCGCAAAGAGTTGGACACAACTGAATGACTGAACTGACTGAACTGAAAAGCTTAACATATTTCTTTAAAGTCAATTATGATAATAAATGTCATACCCTAAAATTGGAAACCCAAAGAAGCAAAGGAATTTAATGGCATATCAAACTGATAACACAACCTCACAGCAAGGAGAAGTAATACAGGCAAAGTTTTACCTCAGCCCTCTGACTATTCTCACCTTGTGAGGTCTACTGTACCAACAGTTACTGCAGAGACATCTGGGATTTCTCTTCACAAACTTGTGTTCAGCGCGGTGTTGATGTAGTGATTCTGAAGTGAACTTGTGCATGGCATGGTGGGGCAAAGAGGCAAGGTTTATTTAGCCTTGGGAGACCCAGAGTCTCACCACAAGAGACGATAAAGACGAATGTGGAAAGAGGCACAACCTGTGGGTCTGGGCTTGAGCTAGAGCATCTGTGGAAATGTAACTTCTAGCTCTGTCCACTCAATGGGCCAGGAGCAATGAGCCTTCTTACACCCCAAGTCTGTTTATACACTTCACTCCCCACGGAAAGTAACCAAGTCCCCTTAGAAAACTAGCTCATCCCACATCGCAGGCTGAGAAGGCACGGTGAGCAAGGAACACCTTTCGTGTCAGAAGGCAGAGAACCCCTTAATGTCAAATGGGCCATGTCAAAAAGTGAGAGAACCTGATGTGATGGGCTCAATGGTCAGCCTTCAAACAATCTGATCATGAAAAAGAATGCTAATGATAATAGATTATAGCACATGGGATTGAAAAGAATAATTGAGTCCACAGTGAATTCATTTTTAGAAAAGGCTAGAAAGATAAAGTCATTCTTTACAAAAGAAGTGTTTTGTAAGTGGTCAAACAGGAGACAGCAAGAATGAAGCAGTGAATCAGCAAACTAAGATGAACTGGAATTGGTGAATTTAACTCTGTTGACCATTATATCTACTACCATGGGCAAGAATCCCTTAGAAGAATGGAGTAGCCATCATAGTCAACAAGAGAGTCTGAAATGCCGTACTTGGATGCAATCTCAAAAAGAACAGAATGATCTCTGTTCGTTTCCAAGGCAAACCATTCAATATCATGGTAATCCAAGTCTATGCCCTGACCAGTAATGCTGAAGAAGCTGAAGTTGAATGGTCTATGAAGACCTACAAGACCTTCTAGAACTAACACCCAAAAAGATGTATTTTCCATTATAGGGAACTGGAATGCAAAAGTAGGAAGTCAGGAAACACCTGGAGTAACAGGCAAATTTGGCCTTGGAGTACAGAATGAAGCAGGCCAAAGGCTAATAGAGTTCTGCCAAGAGAACGCACTGGTCATAGCAAACACATACTTCCAACAACACAAGAGAAGAGTTTACACATGGACATCACCAGATGGTCAACACCAAAATCAGATTGATTGTATTCTTTGCAGACAAAGATGGAGAAGCTCTATACAGTCAGCAAGAACAAGAGCTGGAGCTGACTGTGGCTCAGATCATGAACTCCTTATTGCCAAATTCAGATTAAACTGAAGAAAGTAAGGAAAACCACTAGACCATTCAGGTATGACCTAAATCAAATTCCTTACAATTATTCAGTGGAAGTGACAAATAGATTCAAGGGATTAGATCTGATAGACAGAGTGCCTGAAGAACTATGGATGGAGATCTGTGACTTGGTACAGGAGACAGGGATCAAGACCATCCCCAAGAAAAAGAAATGTGAAAAAGCAAAATGGCCTTACAAATAGCTGTGAAAAGAAGAGAAGCAAAAGGCAAAGGAGAAAAAGAAAGATATTCCCATTTGAATGCAGAGTTCCAAAGGAGAGATAAGAAGGCCTTCCTCAGTGATCAATGAAAATAAACAGAGGAAAACAATAGAATGGGAAAGACCAGAGATCTCTTCAAGAAAATTAGAGATACCAAGGTAACATTTCATGCAAAGATGGGCACAATAAAGGACAGAAATGGTATGGACCTAACAGAAGCAGAAGATATTAAGAAAAGGTTGCAAGAATACACAGAAGAACTATACAAAAAAAAGATCTTCGTGACCCAGATAATCATCATGGTGTGATCACTCCCTTAGAGTCAGACATCCTGGAATGTGAAGTCAAGTGGGCCTAGGAAAGCATCACTACAAACAAAGCTAGTGGAAGTGATGGAATTCCAGTTGAGCTATTTCAAATCCTAAAAGATGCTTTCAAAGTTCTGCACTCAATATGCCAGCAAATTTGGAAAACTCAGCAGTGGCCACAAGACTGGAAAAGGTCAATTTTCATTTCAATCCCAAAGAAAGGCAATGCCAAAGAATGGTCAAACAACAGCACAATTGTACTCATCTCACACGCTAGCAAGGTAATACTCAAAATCCTCCAAGCAAGGCTTCAACAGTATGTGAACCGAGAACTTCCAGATGTTCAAGCTGCATTTAGAAAAGGCAGAGGAACCAGAGATCAAATTGCCAATATCTGCTAGATCACCGAAAAAGCAAGAGAGTTCCAGAAAAACATCCACTTCTGCTTTATTGACTATGCCAAAGCCTTTGACTGTGTGGATCCCAATAAACTGTGGAAAATTCTGAAAGATATGGGAATACCAGACCACCTGACCCGCCTGTTGAGAAATCTGTTTGCAGGTCAGTAAGCAATAGTTAGAACTGGACATGGAACAACAGACTGGTTCCAAATACGAAAAGGAGTACATCAAGGCTGTATATTGTCACCCTGCTTATTTAATTTATATGCAGAGTACATCATGAAAAATACTTGGCTGGATGAAGCACAAGCTGGAATTAAGATTGCCAGGAGAAATATTAGTAACCTCAGATATGCAGATGATACCACCCTTATGGCAGAAAGTAAAGAAGAACTAAACACCCTTTTGATGAAAGTGAAAGAGAAGAGTGAAAAAGTTGGCTTAAAGC
>CM035276.1:79583393-79601035 GCA_020226075.1 Hydropotes inermis | reverse complement strand
GCCTTTGACTGTGTGGATCCCAATAAACTGTGGAAAATTCTGAAAGATATGGGAATACCAGACCACCTGACCCGCCTGTTGAGAAATCTGTTTGCAGGTCAGTAAGGAATAGTTAGAACTGGACATGGAACAACAGACTGGTTCCAAATACGAAAAGGAGTACGTCAAGGCTGTATATTGTCACCCTGCTTATTTAATTTATATGCAGAGTACATCATGAAAAATACTTGGCTGGATGAAGCACAAACTGGAATTAAGATTGCCAGGAGAAATATTAGTAACCTCAGATATGCAGATGATACCACCCTTATGGCAGAAAGTGAAGAAGAACTAAACACCCTCTTGATGAAAGTGAAAGAGAAGAGTGAAAAAGTTGGCTTAAAGCTCAACATTCAGAAAACTAAGACCATGGCATCCGGTCCCATCACTTCATGGCAAATAGATGGCGAAACAGTGGAAACAGTGGCTGACTTTATTTTTCTGGGCTCCAAAATTCACTGCAGATGGTGACTGCAGCCATGAAAATAAAAGGCGCTTACTGCTTGGAAGGAAAGTTATGACCGACCTAGACAGCATATTAAAAAGCAGACATTACTTTGCCAACAAAGGTCTGTCTAGCCGAGGCTATGGTTTTTCCAGTAGTCATGTATGGATGTGAGAGTTGAACTATAAAGAAAACTGAGTGCCAAAGAATTGATGCTTTTGAACTGTGATGTTGGAGAAGACTCTTGAGAGTCCCTTGGACTGCAAAGAGATCCAACCAGTCCATCCTGAAGGAAATCAGTCCTGGGTGTTCATTGGAAGGACTGGTGTTGAAGCTGAAATTCCAATGCTTTGCATCCACCTGATGCAAAGAACTGACTCATTCAAAAAGACCCTGATGCTTGGAAAGATTGAAGGAGAAGGGGACAACAGAGGATGAGATGGTTGGATGGCATCACCGACTCAATAGACATTAGTTTGGTTGGTGATGGACAGGGAGGCCTGGTGTGTTGCAGTCCATGGGGTTGCAAAGAATCGGAGATGACTGAGTGACTGAACTGAACTTACAAAAGAAAGTCCATTATAAACATAGGAGGAACAACACAGAATATCTGCAACCACAGTTGAGGATGACAAAAATCATGGGGGGAAGATTGTTGCGGGGCTGGATGTTCACACAGCTTCAGTGTCTCATCCCACGGATTTCTTATCATTTTCAGAAAGGGCCACGCAGCTTACGCTGGGCACACCTGGTAGTCATCTCAGCCAAATAGTTAGAGCTAGCCAATACAACGAGCCAGGAGGGACACGGATCAGCTGTGTGGCCCTCCTGCCAAAGCGGTCGACCTGAACTGAATCCCGAGGAAAGCAGCAGACAGTCCAGGCCGCGGACGCCACACGAGACGCTCGGCTGGACTGTGTGGTGTCCACGTTGTGAGGTGGGGAAAGCTGCTCGAGACTAAAGGAAGTGACAGATGCTTGAACGGACATAACGTGGTCCTTGGGGGTTCCTGGATTGAAAGGGTACGTGAAGGCACTTTGGGGCTGACTGGGTGAATTGGAATATGGAGTGTTTCTGACATGCCAGGGAGCCCAGAACAACACGGGCAAGTCGGGGCAGCCTCGTTCCTGGCAAGGACATGCTGAAACACCCCTGGGTGAGTCAGGATGGTGCGAGAGAGAGGGGCAGAGAGCACAGGAGAACACGGGCGTCAGTGATGCAGACGGTGCATGTTGGAAGGAGGGGTGCAGAGGCTACGCGCGGGTAAGCCTGACCCTCCCGTGCGCAGGGGCCATAGCTGATGCTCCAGCCACACGGCAGCCCTGGTCGAGGCCCAGCTCCGCCGCTTGCTCGCTGTGTGTCGGCACCAGAGCCTTAACCCCTCTGGGTCTGTTTCTTCACGGGTCAACAGATAGTACCTGCCTCCCTGGGTTATTGAGAAAATCAGGAGTTAAAAGGCAAAAAGCGCGCTTCCAAGAGCTCCTGGTCCATAGTAGGTGCAGCTCCACAAGTAGACTGTTCAGAAACAGGCAGGAGCCCCCTGGCCCCATCAGCACTGAAATGGCTTCCCCAGGGCAGAGCGTCTGGGGGTGGGCAGGACGCTGATGCCCTTCCGAGGCACGTAGGACCACGTGCGTGTTACTCTCGGCTCCTGTGTGACTCTGATGGAGGGTCGTCACTGAGAAGGAAGCAGAGCGGGACTCAAGATGCAACTTTAACGCGTGTGGCCACAGATGAGCTGTGACACATACACCTCTGTGCACTCGTCTCCTTCCTGGAAAAGGAAAGGCCGAGGAACCCAGAAGCCACTTCAAATGGTTCTTACTCGGAAAAAAAAAAAAAAACAGCCTACCGCCCAAGAACGCTTACATAAAACTCTCGAGGGTCAGTGGAAAACAGCAACAAAGCATGTTCCATTGTGTGACCTGCCCTGGGCCATAGCAAGACACCCACTTAGCAGGATGGCCCACCCTCTGTGGGGGCAGCACATGGGCTTTGGGGCTACAGGGCCCATCTGCCCACAGGGTCATCTTTCCCTGGGGCTCCAGGCTTCCTCCAGGCCTGCCAGGAGCAGGGCTCCTGTCTCCATCTCAACCTCCGCCCAGGACTGGGAATCAGCAATTGGTCACTCCCAAGAGCCACTAAGGTGCGCACTGCAACCACTGACCCAAATAAACATATTTTCTCAGATTTGCAAGCATGCATGCACACGTATCACAGCGTGAGAACTCTTTTTCCTCCCAACATGCAGTCCTGAGAATTTCCTGAAATTTGTGAGCCTGAAAACACACAGGCACGGGGAATGTGTTCTTCCCATCGCTGACTTCACTAGGTTTAGTTGAAAAATGTTAATACCAAATGACCTTTCTCTGAAGGGTATTTTAAGGAGACAAAGCAATTTTCCATAATATGGTTACCATAGTGATTGGCCCTTGAAAAGGCCGGGGGAGAAATGATGTACGTCTGCAATCAACAGTCACTGTGGCAACAAATGGTTCGATAAAGCAACACGGGGGATTAATTTGGAGCAGAAGAGATAAGCGGGGTTTTTTAAGTCACCAGAAAAAACGCAGCAGCAGTGCAGTGAGGCACAAGCAAGACCTTGGTAACGGGCAGGGAGCTCCGCTCAGGCGGAGGGGAGGCCCCGGGCGGGCCCCCTGACCTCCTGGGAGCAACGGTGGCCCACGGGGAGCAGGGGGGACCCTGCGACGGCCTCCTGCTGGGGGTGGGGGAGGAGCCCCCGCCCCCTCACGGCCGAGTGTGACCAGCTGGACCCTCAAGCAGAAGCATAAAGAAGGAACCAGTGAAGGAACCCAGTGTCCTGGGAGAGGCGGCTGATCCCAGGTCTGGACCTGGACACCGTGTTGTGTCAGAGGGCAGGAAGCTTCTGGAGCAGTGGGGACAGGCCAGGGGCACGAGCTGCCTGCAGAGCTTCTCTGGCTGAACAGGGAACTCACACGTCAAAGGAAGTGATGGTGGAAACAGAGCTGATGTTCAGTCACTAAGTCACGGTCAGCTCTGACCCCATGGACCACAGCTCGCCAGGCCTCCCTGTCCATCACCAACTCCTGCAGCTTGCGCAGACTCATGTCCATTGAGTCAGTGATGCCATCCAACCATCTCATCCTCTGCTGTCCCCTTCCCCTCTGGTCTTCAATGTTTCCCAGCATCAGGGTCTTTTCAAACGAGCTGGCTCTTTGCCTCAGGTGGCCAAAGTATTGGAGCTTCTGCCTCAGCATCAGTCCTTCCAATGAATATTCAGAACTGATTTCCTTTAGGATGGACTGGTTGGATCTCCTTGCAGTCCAAGGGACTCTCAAGGGTCTTCTCCAGCACCACAGTTCGAAAGCATCAATGCTTCGATGCTCAGCCTTCTTTACGGTCCAGCTCTCACATCCGTACACGACCACTGGGAAAACCGCAGCTCTACCTATGGGGACTATGCGGTGGCAGAGCATAGCCCTTTGAACAGTCTCGCCGTGAGTTCAGGTGGATGTGAGCGAAGGAGTGAATATATAAACGGGAAGTTAAATGAGGACACTTACCTAAATTCAGAGTACTTGTACACAAAATACTAAGAAGAAGAGAGGCACATGAAATGGACATGCCTGGGAGGTGTCATCCTAAGTGGTTAATGATAACAGACAACAGCCACGGGGCTGCTCAAAGGAGAGGTGGGGGAGGTGGTGGGATGAGACCCGGCCCCCGCCCCACGCAGCCTGAATGTGGTCGGGAGGACGCACCAGACGAACGCAGAGGCACACTCCTGAGTAGCTGGCTGTCATCTTCAAGAGAGCCTCGCTCCTGGTCCCCAGGGAAGTCCGAGGCGGCTCCGGGCTGAAGGAGCCTCGCGGCTCGCGCGGCGACGAGCCGAGCCGGCTCCTGCTGCCTCGGCTCCTCCCTGCCCTGGTCGCCTGGCCCTGGGCAGGCAGGGCCAGCTCCGCTCTTAAACGCACGCCCTGCCTCGGCCCGGCTGGCGCCGACACAGGGGCCCGCGTCCCTAACGGGCTCCCCAGCGGAGCACAGGGGGCACCCAGGGTCCTAGACGGCGCGTTCGCGGTGGCCCCGTCTGCTCACAGGTCCTCTGACGGTCCTGAGGCGTGAAGCCCAGCACGCGCCTCGCTGGGCCGAAGCGCCGGCATCTCGGGGATGCCCCGGGGCGGGCGGACCCTCCCGCTTCCGGCTTCCGGTTCCGGCTTCCGGCTTCCAGAAGCACCGTGCCCGCTGGTTCACAGACTCGCGTCGCACGACTCACTGCTCCTCGTCGAGGGGGCGTCGCCCTCTGACCCCGCGCAGAGACCCCCCCACACCTTCTCCGGACCCGCGTGGACACTCAGGGCCACCTCCCGACCTCACGGCCCCCAACCGTCACCCCGTCCTCCAAGTGAGCCCCTGTTACCCACCTCGGGCTAGGTTGTGGGCGTCTGCGGGCCGTCTCCCTGCCTCTTCCCCGGCCTGCCTCCCCGCTGGGGACGGTGTTTCCCGCAGGATTTAGCAGCTGCACCACCGCCTCCGTGTCCCGGGGCGCCACCTCCCGCCCCGGCATCCCCGGGTGGGCTCTGGGTTTCCCTGCATCTCAGCCAGAGCCTGGCACGTGAGGACGCTTCTTGGAAACCAAATCCTTCATTCAACAGCAAGGACTGATTTCCGTGCTGCCCTCATTCAGGATGAAAAACACTCTGCCTGGGCTGCTGGATCAGACGAGGCTCCCCGCCCCAGCCCAGCATCTCCGTGGCCTTGCCTGCTGCCACTGTGATGCCCCAGACACCCCGGGCCAGCAGGCCCATGTGGGGCGTCCGAGCCTCAGCGGCTCACTCTAGTCCCTCTCCGTGTTCAGACACATCTGTGACCTGGGGACACGACGCCTGCCCAGGGCACCAGCCAGGCTCCAGAAAGAAGAGGCCCCACTGCCCAGGTGGCTCAGCTGGTAAAGAAGCCGCCTGAATTGCAGGAGACCTGGGTTCAATCCTTGGGTCGGGAAGATCCCCCTGGAGAAAGAAATGGCTACCCACTCCAGTATCAGGGCTTCCCTGGTGGCTCAGATGGTAAAGAATCTGCCTACAATGCAGGAGACCTGGGTTTGAGCCTTGGGTCGGGAAGATCCCCTGAAGAAGGAAATGGCAGCCCACTCCAGTATTCTTGCCTGGAAAATTCCACAGACAGAGAGGCCTGGTGGGCTATAGTCCACGGGTCTGCAAAGAGTCAGACACGACTGAGCAGCTAACACTTTCACATTCACACTTTCAGCACGTGGAGGGGGCCACAAAGCCTTCTGCACTCAGAATGGCCTTTATCCTAAGTGTGTGCATACGCTAAGTCACTTCAGTTGTATCTGACTCTGTGACCCCCCATGGACTGCAGTCCACGAGGCTCCTCTGCCCATGGGATTCTCCAGGCAAGAATCCTGGAATGGGTTGCCGTCCCCTCCTCCTCCACGGCATGTTTCCAACCCAGGGATCGAACCTGAGTCCCTTGTGTTTCCTGCATTGGGAGGCGGGTTCTTTACCTCTAGCAGCAGACCCCCCACTTAATTCCTAAAGCCACACTATGGAGACGAGAGATGAGGATTCATTTTTAAAACCCACTTTCTTGCAACCTAGAAACAAGCTCAAGGAAAGCCAGACTGAAAATCATCATGGGTAGGAAGAGAGAGTTTTGGCCAAAGAAAACACTCTGACTTGAATTCTCTTCTTTCTGGAGAATCAACAGCAGCCTCTGTGTGGATCGGACCCGGAAAGCTGCCGCGTGCTGGCGGGTGGCAGGGCCACGCCTGTGTGCCCGTGGAGAAGGGGGCATAGGCTGACTGCGTCGGGCGCTTACAGACACTGGAGCCAAATTAGGACTTATCAGCACGTTCATTATCTAAAAATAAACTAGCTTTTCTTTGCTTCATCAAAAAATCAGATTATAGAGTACGCCGCCTTACTTGCAGAATAAAGTGTTTTTATTCTTAGACAAGTGAGGACAATGAGAACTGTTACATAACGTGTCAGCGTGTGGATGGGCCAGTTATGGAAGCAGATTGTTCCCCGTGATGAGGGCGAACTGGTTTCCCGGCTGCAGAGGGTCAGTGGATGGCCACGGAGAACACACAGTCCCGAGATTCAGGATGCAAAACAAGGTGCATCTCTTGCCAGCCTTCTAGACTGGTGGCTCTCTGCAGGATGGCTGCTTTCCCTCAGACACCCCGAGACCAGGGCTGGTACCCCCTCTACCCAATCTGCAGCCAAGGCCCCACATTCCATGCATTCACAGTGTGGGCCTGACCCCGAACCCCAGGCTGGTGTCCTGCTGACCCCAGTGGGGAGCAGAGCTGAGCCCACTGCCTACCCAAGGAGGTCGCTGCAGTGAGGAAGGGGTGGCCACACCGCACGGCCTGAGGGACCACCGTCCCCTCCAACGCCAGCCATCCACCCAGGGTCCCTGGAGCAGCTGCGCTCTAGGCCGGCTGGCTGCACCCTCGGGAGGCTTCCTGAGCACCCTCGTGGCCCACAATCCGCTAGAACAAGGCACAGAGCTCAGGGCAGCACAATTCCTACGATCACAGGTTCGTGAAAACAAACGGATGCGTCTCTTCCTCTCCAGCCGAGGCAGGCACACGAGACGGGGTGGGAGCGTCCATGGCAGAGCAGCCCTGTCCTCAGGACACGTCACCCCCCGCCCCACCGATGGGGTCCCTGCCCGGGGCGCCGGGCTCAGCCGCAGCCTGCCAGTGTGTGCGGTGGCTTCGTGGCAGGTGTGGCTGAGTCGCCACCCCATCTCCAGCGCTCTGTCCCCCCGGGGTCAGGCTGGCCTCTCTGTGGCCAGTCCCCCACCCGAGTCACCATGTGGGTGTGACCTGCCCCCCGCCCCGTCACAAGACACGCCTGTACTTGGGACACTCCACGGCTCAACAGGGGCCTCCCAGGCACCAGGGCTGGCCAAGCTCTGTGCTGCCCGGTGGGTCCTGGTTGGGCCCCCAGAGGAGCAGAATCAGCCGGAGACTGACCGACTGACCAACTCACTGACCAACTCCAGGAGCTGGGGGCCGGCACGTCCCGAGACGGCAGGCAGCCCTGGCCCAGCAGACTCTGTGCCGCCCACCGAGGCTGCGTCCGTCAGGCCCGAGACCAGGGTCAGTACCACCCACCCCAGGCTGCGTCCGTCAGGCCCGAGACCAGGGGTGGAGCCATCTCAGCTCAACTCTGAAGCAGGAGAAAGACAATTCCTTGGATCAAAGGTGGTCAGGGCAGGCACAAGGAATTCCCTTGATGGGAGGGTCAGCCTGTTCCTTCTTCCTTCTGTTCAGGATGGACTGCAAAGGCCCGCCCAGGGAAAGAATCTGCCCACCATGCCGGAAACCCGGGTCATATCCCGGAATCGGGAAGATCCCCTGGGGAAGGGAATGGCACCACTCCAGTATTCTGGCCGGGAGAATCCCATGGACAGAGGAGCAGTCTGCGGGATTGCAAAGGGTCGGCCACGACTGAGAGACACTTTCACCCTCGCCCTCACTAGGGAGGGACTGTGGTCCCCTCAGTCCACCCCCCCCACCCAGCAACCTCGTCCCGAAACATCCAGAATAACATATGACTGCCTCCCGACACCCAGCGGCCCCTCAAGTTGACACGTAAAATGGGCCGGGCCTGACCTCCCCGCGGTCTGAGTGACCCCCATCCCGAGCCTGCAGCCCACCCTGGGTGGGGTGAGCTGCACCGGGGGCTGCCTGGTCCGGGTCGGAACAAGCCAAGCGACGAGAACGCAAGCTCCTGGGGCCTGGTCTCAGCTCAGGGGCTGCTCCCTCCTGAGGCAGGAAAACAAGCTTCGGGGACCCAACACAGAGCACAAGCATTTCAAAATACCTTTATCTCCTCTTACCGGGTGGTCACTCCACAAAATATTTTGACGGCCGCTCCCCGGCCGCCCCACCGCGGTCAGACTTTTCCTCCCATCGTCACCCAGCCTCTGCCTCGCGCCTCAGTCCTCTGTTTCCTCCTCCTCTGTCACTAACAGACTCGCTGGATTTAAGATAAAACAGAGAGAAGTGGGTTTTGAGTGGGACTCTCGGCCACCCCAGGGGGAGACCCTCCAAGGCCTGTGGATGCAGCTGCAGGGACGCAATTCACTCAGAAACGCGCTTGGCGGCTGGATCTCTGCCCACCCCCTGCACCAGGGTCTGTCCGCTGAGTCCTGGAGCCGGAGCCTCTGCAGCCCCCCAGGTAGCACCCCCGCGGGAGGCGGGCGCCAGGCATGCAGGCCCCCCGCGGCCATGTCCAGGCCCCAGAGGACAGCCAGGCAGGCCACTCACTGCCCCTTGGGATGGTGAGAGCCTGACGCTGGCTCCCACCACCCATGGCCCAGGACAGCTGGTCACCGTGGCCGCACCTCCTCGAACCTGCCGGGGGCTCCGGCCAAAGCCACCCACCCGTGAGGACAAGGGGCTTCCTGGGAACCAGCGTGGGTGGGACACATCCTGGGCAGCGGGCGCTGCAGGAGGTGGTGACACTCTGAGCCCGCCGGCTTGCAGCCAGTGCCCAAGGGAGCTCAGCCCACCACCCTGTGCCCCCCACCTACCACCTGCCCAGACCTGGGGCTGGGGGCACAGGCGGGGGCAGGAAAGGGAGGAATGCTGTGGACGGAAGCCGTGCCAACGTGCCACGGGCAGAGCCCACTTTGGAAGCCCACCCTCTGGGTCGGAGAAGACAGAAGGCACTTCTGTCCAGACTAGCAGGCCAGCACCGCATGCGGGGGCCAGGGTGGAGGCTGAGGGTCTCTAGCAGAGCCGCTCTCGGCAGCAATGAAGCCGGTGGGCCCGCCGCCTTACCCTCCTCCCCGCCGCTCTCCTGGGACTGCGGGGCCTCCATGCTCGGGGCCTGCAAGCCCGCCCCCACGCTGCTGGGCAGCTGCGTCTCCACCTGGACACTGGACTTGGCTGACAGAGGTGCCTCCGTGGGGGATTCCTTTCCTCTCCTGCTCTCCTGGATGACTCTGATGGGCAGAGAGAGAAGGATGGGACCCCCAGGGGCCGCCCGGCCTTCCACCAGGAGGCACCCACAGCATCACAGTGTTCATAGCCCTGCCGGTGGGTTTGAAGGAGAAGCGCTCTGTCATCTCAGCTTTGTGGGGCTCCAGACTCACTGGGCACATGGCATCCGGGCTCCCACACACACCAGGGAGCTGGCCGCATGTGCGTGGCCCATGGTCACGGCCAGGCCGGGCCACAGAGGTGCCCCCCGGCTCCACTCGGAGGACGAACAGGCTTTTTCCTCAATGTTGGACAGAGTGGTTCAAGCAGCCTCACCAGCTTGCGTTCACAGGACAGGGGCCAGGGCCCCGAGTGCAGGCTGCAGCCTGGCGCTGCCTGTGGACCGCGGGCAGCTGCGCGGCCTGGCGGCCGTGTCCTGACCACTAACATGTACCCGGATTCAGGCCTGAGCACACGACCGCTGCAGGCCGAGGGGTGAGCCACTGGGTGGGGCCTGGTGGCCTGCAGACCAGCGCCTGCTGGCCATGAGGCTGAGACGCCAGGAGCCAGGCTGGCATCGGCCCAGGAACGTGCGCACCCTGGCTGGCTCGTGCCCGCAGACGGCCCTCCTCATCGCCCACACTGCAGGGAGGCGGGGGGCCGCCCGCCCACAGCACCCTGCTCCTGTCCCCTTGGGCCTGCAGTGAGGTTCAGGGAAGGAAAGTGCTGACCTGTAAATGATGGTGATGACAAAGGCTCCGGCGATGATCACGATCAGAGCAGAGAATACATGCACGTAAACTGGAAAACAGTTCCTGGGCGTCACTGCGGGCCAGTGTCTCCCCAGAGCCACCTGCCTCCCCGGGGTGCCCACAGCCCCTGCCCGCCTGCCCTCCACAACCCCCGCCTGGCTCAGCCCCGGGCTCCAGCCTCTGCACCTTCCTCCCCCAGAAACGCGGCCATGGACCCGAGTGGGGGCTCCCGAGGACCGTCCCCTGAGGACAGTGATGGGGAGGGCCTTCCATCTATCCAGACACTCTGTCCATCTGTCCCAGAGTCAGCAGCACCCAGCCTCCTGGGACCTGAGCCACCGCCTGCCCTGGCCTCCCTGGAAATGGTCCCTCAATACACAGGTCAGTTGTCCCAAGACATTAGGAGGCGCTGTCAGGTGACAAATTCCACAGGTCTGACTGCAACTTTCATGAACCGAGCACTCCTTTATCCGCAAGGGGCGGCCGCTGCGCCTGGCAGATCCCACCTTCTCTGGACGAGCCCCCAAAGGAAGGCCCAGCGTCTCTCAAGGCGACTCAGGGCAGCCAGCCCCCCCCAAGTGTCCGGGTGCGGGAGCACCCCTCATGGGTGTGAATTCTCAGCCCCTCCCCACTCCTGGGAAGGAGAGGGGGGAGCTGGGCGACCCCCAGGCCTTCCGAGGGGGGTCCTCCACCTCGGGGGACCTTGCGGTGCCCAGGCTCATACGCGGGCCAGGGGGCCAGCCTTCCCTGCGGACTGACTGGGCCTCCATCTGCCGGCCAGCTCGAGACTCGGGCGACTGAAGGGCAGGACCCGCGTCCCCCGGGCCCAGGAGCTCTGTGTGGGCACGGCTCCATGGAGGCACTCGGACCACCCCGCCCCCAGTTCTGTCCCCGCGCTCTCATGAGGCTCAGGCCCGGATGTAAAGCAGTGAGGCGGGCCGGCGGGCCTGCATGGCGCCCCACGCGAGGCGCTCGAGCCCTGACCCCGGCTGGCCCATCCGCGAGCTCAGTGGGCCTCCGCGCCTACTGTCTTTCCCGCTTTCTCCAAGCGACGGAGCGGCCGGCTGGCGAACGCTGACCCAACTTGCGACGTGACCTCTTCAGTCCCCTTGCTCCCTCCTCCCTCCGAGCCGTCTGCCCCTGGCCCAGGGGCATCATCAGGTGTCCTCACTGGTGGGTCCCTAGGGCCACGGGGTCCGGGATGTGGAGCTCGAGTCAGGAAACGGAACGGAGTGACGCCACGCAGCTCAGCAAGCAGGGGCTGAGTATCCGGCCAGCTCCCAGGAGCGCGTTCACAGGCAGGGGGCGCATGCGGTGTTCGGGGCCAGCCGCAGCCCTGGCTGGGAGCTTCTTGCTGGAGGCGCATCCTGGCAGCTGGCTTCTTTCTGTCCCCGAAGCCTTGGCCGTGGAAAGGTGTTCACCTGGGCTCACCTCCTCCCCTCCAGGGCTGTGATAACCTGCTCCAGTGTTTCTCACCCCCTGGTATGAACGCAGCCGTGTGGATGCTCCCGCGGTGACCTCTGAACCGGGCACTGCAGGGGGACGCGACCTCCAAGGTCAGGGTCACCGCGGCTGTGGCCCCGCTTGCCCTCCAGCTGCTGGCCCTGGGGAAGAGCGGCTCACAGCTGCGAGCCGACCTGTGACATGAAGCAGACGTCTATGGGCACGCAGGGCTGACCCGCAGCGAAGTGGGAGCCGCGAAGCAGCCCGTCCAGCCCCAGGCTGGCCGCAGACAACCACCGCCTCCCGCAGTCTTGACTGTGGTCTCATGAGCCCCCTGAGACCAAACCATCCAGCTAAGCCTCCAAGTTGCTGCTTAAAGCCAGTAAGCTTGGGAAATGTATCACCTGGTGAGAGTTAACTAATATAGGGCAGTTCCTAGACCTCGGTGCAGTCATTGCGCTTTAAACAGTGTTGAATGAATGGAATGGAAACCAAGTCTAAGAGTGAATTGGGTGACAAGAGGAAGCCCCCGGTGGCTCGGATGGTAAAGAATCCACCTGCCTGGGTGCGGCAGACCCAGGTTCAATCCCTGGGTCAGAAAGATCCCCTGGAGAAGGAAATGGCAACACACCCTCCAGTGTTCTTGCCTGGAGAATCCCGTGGACAGAGGAGTCTGGTGGGCTGCAGTCCACGGGGCCACAAAAGTCGGACACGACCTAGGGACTGAGGCACGGTCAGCCAGGTAGGAGCAGGCAGCCCACACATCCTTGCATTCCAAGCAGCGGCTCTTCCTTGCTGTGATTTGCATCCCATCTCGTGAAAGAAATTCAGAATCTAAATGTAAGGGATCCCTGTTAGGCGCACAGATTTAGTCAGTGATTTAGTTTTCAACTCTTGGTTAAATCTTCTATATCTTGACGTGTGCAAGTACTTTTCTTTCTTGAGGTCGAGCTCCTGAAGGCAGAGACTGAATCTCAATAATTCTCTCTGCACAATCTCTAGCCAGCATCTATTAGTGGCAAGCAATATGTACAACTTACCATATAACACATATTATGATTGATCACTCAGAAACAGCAGCAATTGAAAGAATATCTTGGCAAAGCCTCCCCCAGATAGTTGAACAAAAGTTTTGAAATTGTCTCAGCAAGTCCCACAAAGAAACTGAAGTCAAACACTTAGGGGAAAAAAATGACAGGTTAAATAGTGTACCCTAAACTAAAGACTGAAGCCTGAAAGCAAGTCATTCTCTCTGAATTCCCATTTCTTCTCAAAGATCTAATGCTAATTCCCCAAGTTCATGTTCTTAATAATACAGATTATGCCATAACACAAAGTGCACTTCAAACCAGCCAATTTAAGAAGTTGGTGAAAGGTTTTCATAACATGGAATTATGAGCACAAAGAACTCATAATACGCTGTCACGGAACACTACAACTTACAGCATAAAGCTTTGCGCGCCGTCTTGAATGAGAAAATGTCAAAGAAACGAAAAATACCGAGGGCACAGTGAGCGCCCAGTGCCGGGCTCACTGCCCAGACTCTGCCCACGGACTGGCCACGCTCGCAAACGCGAGAGAAGTCGGAAGAAAAGGCCCAGCCCACACGACTCGTGTGTTATAACTGAAAGGATGGAAAAAGGCTCAATCCTCGCCTCCAGGCAAAAAATGACATGCCCACTTGTAGAACAATGAGCCCTCTTCAAGGACAGAAAATTCCTGGGCTTGTGTCCTTTTCTAGGTTCCTTAGGGACACTAATAATTTAGGTGCTAAAAAGAATAAGGCTTATTTTTCAAATAAGTGATAGGCATAAGGTGATGGTACTAATTCACATGATGCCTGAAACACAAACATTTACAAATGGCCAGGTCCCACCATGAAACTCTGATGAGAAGATGCTCAGGGATGGAACAGACGAAAGAAGAAAAAGCATCAGTTTGAGTTTCTGTTCTCTCACTGGCTGCATTCTCCCTTGAATGGTCCATGTCACTGCTTTATGCTCTTTGGGCTCCATTTCATTAGGATGTGAGCAAACAGGGATAATTAACAGCCAAAACTATGACCTGATTGATGCTGGGAAAGACTGAAGGCGGGAGGAGAAGGGGACAGCAGAGATTGAGATGGTTGGATGGCATCACCAACTCAACAGACATGAGTTTGGGCAAGCTCTGGGAGTTGGTGAAGGACAAGGAAGCCTGGCGTGCTGCAGTCCATGGGGTCGCAGAGAGTCAGACAGGACTGAGTGGCTGAAAAACAACGGAGTGACTTGTCCTCTGACTTCACCTGGGAATTTAACGTGTTTTGCATCTTTATATGTGGAAGATTGAAGAGCAAACCCACTACCCTTTGGATGTTAAAGTTTCCTGCTTTTAGGAGCTTCCCACAGTAAATGTCTCAGAGAAACTAAGCTGCATATGTGCTTAGGACACCAAAGTCTTCTAGGAAGAAAAACTCCATGATGGACATGAAGTGAACTAGACTGGCTGCTCTCTAAATAGTGAGATGTGTCCAACCATTAAAACTGCAAAATGAAAACAAAAGGATGAAAAATGCAAAAAGCAGCAAATTACAGTGGGCTGGAAACAATCAGAGGCAATTGTTGAAATCACAACGGCTGAAGGGGCCGAGAGCAGCTGGGGCAAACAACAGGCTGATCAGAGAGCTTCTCGGGAAACCCTGGGGAGTGACCGTCACCAGGGAGACATGGAGACGGTGACACAGCCCGTGGACGGCACGGAGCATCCCTCGGAGGGCAGAGGCGGTCCCAGGCTCACCCTGCTGGCTGACCTTCAGGTTCTGTGAAAGCAGGAAGCGGAGACCAAAGCAGAGCTGGGGACCCCCCGTCTGACGCTTGGTCCCAGCCCACACACAGGGCCCTTGGCAGAGACCGGGAGATGATTATTTCCGGGCGTCTACGGAGGTGTTTGTCCAGACACTAGCTGACCTCCAGGCTGACCAAGCAGAGCCTTCAGTGCGCACACACTGTGGAGAAGAGACGCTACAGAATCCACTAGAAAAGTCTTCATTAGACAATGTCCCAGCCACAGCGAGGGGCTTAGCAGGCAGGAGAGCCTGGTTCTCAGGGTTGCCACATTACATAATTTAAACGTCTGGTTTTCAACAACAAAAAAGATATGACGCACGCAAAGAAACAAGAAAATATGGCCATGTACATGACATGTGAAAGGCCATCAATAGAAATGGTCCCTCAGGAAGCCAGGATATTAGACTGACTGGGCAGAGACTTTATTGCAAACAGGTTCAGAGAACTAAAGGAAGCCGTATCTGAAGAACAGAGTCTGAGAACGATATCTCACCAATAAAAAGATAGAAATTATTTAATTAAAAAAAGAACCAAATAGAAATTCTGAAGTTGAAAGTATAATCCTGGAAATGAAAGCCTCACCAGAGGAGCAAACTGGTCGATTTGAGCCACAAAAGAATCAGCAAAGCCAAAGCCACGTCCACTGAGAGCGTGCCGTGCGAGTGTCAGAGAGAGACAGTCAGGAAACACTAACCTCGGAGATCTGGGGGGCGCCACTGCTGCAGTTCAGCCGCCCAGCCGTGTCCAACTCCGTGCGGCCCCATGGACTGCAGCGTGCCAGCCTCCCGTCCATCGCCAACTCCCAGAGCTTACTCAGGCTCATTCATGTCCATCACGTCGGTGACGCCATCCAGCCATCTCAGCCTCTGTCGCCCCCTTCCCCTCCCTCCTTCGGTCTTTCCCAGCATCAGGGTCTTTTCCAAGGAGCGTCCCAAATGTACAGCCTCTTTTCTGCCTCTTTTTGAGCCAAACTGACTCCTCTTTTGCCCTAAATACCAAATCTTCACCACACGGGAAGGCACTGCTCCCCATTTGGCTGAATCCAGATCTCGCCGATGCTTTAGCTTCTTGAACTATTTTGCCCAGAACATCACTTTCTTGAAGGCACTGGAGTGACATTTTGAGTGGGATCGGCTGCCCCCCGGGGCAGTGTGTCTGACTTCCCAGCTCCAGGAAGGAGAAGGCAGGTCTTGGGGGTGGGGGGCTGAGACCCCTGGGGCCACAGAGGAGACCTGGCTGGCCACAGCACGCAGCATGCCCCCTGGGGGGTGAAGGTGGGGTGGGGGCAGGGCCGGGGGCCTGGGACCCATTTCCCAAAGCATCCAAGCTGTTGAGGGTCCGCAGCCAGCGCCAGGGACTCTTTCCTGCGTCCAGTGAGGCCTCCTGCAGACTGCCCGTTCCCGAGACCATGCGCCCCAGCCAACGTCCTCAAGCCCTCTCCCCGGTTTCTAAAAGGGAGGCATATGGGCCAGGAAAATGCATCTATGACCAAGCGGAGCTTGAGGGCATGGAGACACTAGTCCAGATGAGCCCAGAGGCAGGAAATCCAGGAAGCACTGTCGGAGCGCCCCTTGTGGGCCAGGCGCTGTGGCTCGCCTCTTCCTCCCCACCCCCCACCCCGCTTCAGGCCGCCCCCGAGT
Source organism: Hydropotes inermis (assembly GCA_020226075.1). Classification (NCBI taxonomy): domain Eukaryota; kingdom Metazoa; phylum Chordata; class Mammalia; order Artiodactyla; family Cervidae; genus Hydropotes; species Hydropotes inermis. The sequence continues at coordinate 79,584,947 of CM035276.1, read as the reverse complement.
TCTGCTTCCCTGACCTGGGGGTGTGGCACTCTGTGGCTCGGGCCCCGCCCTCCCGGGTGTCCCTGCCAGTCCTACCCCGACCCCAGGCTCGTCCCCAGGCTCAGGATGCGAAGCAGAACTCAGTGCCGGGTTGACATCTTATTTCGACCCCTGACGGCAGCCCCTGTGGGGTTGGGGCATCCTTGCGCATGGTGCAAGGGCTCCAGCCCGAGCCGGCTCTTTCTGCGGACCTAGCAGCCCCAGCTCAGCCTTCTACGCCCCTAGGATGGACAGAGCTCAAAGGAGCCTCTCCAATAGTGCGTAGACCCGCTGGGCAGTGAACGTCCCCCGGCAGCGGCAGGCCCACAGCCAGCCCCTCCAAGCCCTCTTTCCCAGGCCACCCCGAGCAGGGCAACGTGGCAGCAGACGTGGACAGAGGCCCATCCAACAAGGGGGACCCGGGTGAGGGGAGCCGCCCCAGGCCCACGGGGCCCTGCCGGCCCGGCGCCCGGCCGCGCACTCACTGGGCACGGCCTTCTCGTAGCAGATGCCTTTATAGAAGCAGCAGCCGAGCTCCTTGCAGCGGTCCCGGCTGACGTTGTAGTCGCATATGTCGTAGAGCGGGATGTCGCACACTGCAAGGCAGACAGACACACGGAGGGCGTCACCTGCGGCCACGGCCCCGCCAACTCGGAGGCGTGTGACTCGGCGCGCCACACGGACCTCACTCTGAGAGTCCCACTGGAAAGAATGCCGTTTCTGAACGAATTAGTGTCGCGTTAATTACGCAGGATAACGCAGGGTCCCCTGGTAACCAGGGAACTAACGCATCTCGGTAAGAGCCCGCCAGGCTCTGCGCTCCACAGAAAGACCGGGTAACGGAGGTCTGACACCGTGGGCGCCCGGGAGCTGGGGCAGGAGGTGTTACCAAGTCAAGTTTAAGCACAGGGTGCGTGAAAACGATGATGCCGTGGGTCATTTCAGAATTCAGAAGCCCACTGAGGACGGCTCTGGGCTGTGGGCCACACGGGTGGGCGGGGCCCTCAGGGGCCGCAGCCGCCCCACTGCTCCCCTCCCCGCCCTCTGCCTGTCTGGTCCCTGCAGTCAGGAGGCCTGTACCCTGGTTCCCAGAGGTGAAACCCAGGCTCAGAAAGAGTCCAGAACACAACGTGTGCCTCGGATGTAAGAGCCGCTCATGTCCTGCAGGCCTGTGCCAGGGCTCCCCAGAAAGACTCTGGGGGGCAGGCTCCCCAGACAGACAGGGGAGGGCAGGCTCCCCAGAAAGATCCAGGGTCGGGGCAGGCTCCCCAGACAGACAGGTGGGGGGTCAGGTTCCCCAGACAGATGGGGGGCGGGGGGAGGGCGAGGGTCAGCCTCCCCAGACAGACCCAGGTTGGGGGCCGGCTCCCCAGACAGACTTGGGGGGACAGGATCTCCGGACAGCCTAGGTGCAGGAGGGTATCAGGGTACCTGGGTCCCAGGCAGAGAGCCTCCTGCGGGGAGAAGCCCCCTCGGGACATCCCTGGGAAGCCACCTGTAAGCCATCTTAGGGGTCTCCTTTATGCCCAGACTCCA